>JAPMLY010001791.1:0-5000 GCA_026401115.1 Tetraselmis chui
CGTGACACTCTTTCTCGGACACTCTCCTCACAGTCTTACTGTCCGCGTGTCTATTATCTTGTATTGCATGGCAGTACGTGTACACACCGACAAAACACACACCCACACAGACGCACACACCCCCAAAGACACACACATTGGGACATACGCGTACAACTTACGCACAAACACACGCGCACACACACACACACACACACACACACACACACACACACACACACACGCGCGCACACACGCACACACACACACACACACACACACACACACACACACACACCCACACACACACACACACACACACACACACACACACACACACACACACACACACACACACACACACACAGGAAATTGAAGCACTTGAGTATTGGGGTAGAATTTTAGGGTTGATTATAGTATACCACTAAGTCAAATTTTCCTTATTCAGATAGTATTGTAATTTATACTCGATCGACTGACAAAGCGCATGAGTATGTGTGCTTACGAAGGACAAAGACAATTGCCATGGAAATGCGGTATGAAGAGGACCAATAGTTACGACGAGCTCTATCGACACGTAAACTTAATGATCTCACAAATGGATAATCAGCTTAAAGTTATGCAAAATGACGCGCTCTCTAGCGACAGTGCGTGCACACTCGCCAAAGTTACGACAAGATAGAAACTTTTGACATGTCGCATGTCATGAAATGCAAGCAGTTGCGTTTATAGGGGTACCGCTGAATTCCGCACAACACGACATGAGCATATGTCGCACGATGAAATGCATCGATTTTCTACTATTGCATGCTCACAATAGAGTTAAGTTCTCCAAAAAACGCGCCTTTAGATGCGCCTTTCCAATGCGCGTCGATCACATCTACTGTCATGCCACATAGCCAATAAAGAAAGAAGAAAATGGGCGCCCGCCGGCGGCGGTCCCGGAGGGGGGTGCGCTCGCAAGCCCGTCGGCAATCACCCCCATCTCCTCGTGGTGGGCGCTAGTAACCATGTAGCCGTGCCATGCATGGCGCGGTTGGGGGCTAGGCGGGGTAAATCCGCCACCTCAAATCCGCGCGATCAACAAATGTCGGGAAGCCTCGGTACGGAGGACTGTAAAAAACAACAAATGTACAACCGGCGCCAAGACCTCCCGCTCGGGCATACCGAAAGTATTTTTCAAGGCTAAACACTCCCTGAGTACTCTCATGTTGAGGGAGGGGGACTTATATCTAAGGAGTTCTTTGGCGGCGAGAGGGTTATGGGTGGATTTGAGGCGGATGGCGGGTGTTGGAGCTAGCGGCGGACTGCCGGCGAGCAACGCTATGGAAGGGCGCTTGCTGGACGACGATCAAACACGTGGATGTCGAACCTCCCTTGGGGGGGAGGCACGACGCAAAGCAAGCCATAGGAGGGTCGTGATTTGCTGATGTATCCTTTGGTGATAATATACATTTCTGAATGTGACTCATGTCCCACCTTAATTGAAGAACGCGGGTGGGTGTGGGGTGCATAGTAGACATCATTCCGGATACGCACGGCGGTCGATGCTTTGCTTATCAAAACGCACAACGCACCTCACCCTTAACCATTTGACACGTACGCTACATAACTGACGGAAAATTGTGTGCATGGAGTGGATCCCGCTAAGAAAATAGGGTTCGAACCCACGAATCAAAGTAGATCCCAGACTATGCGTATGCTATTCGTGAACATTTCGTGGTAGTTTCGGGGTTTTAATTAGAACATGTTGGCTCGGAAGGATCCGGATCCACTCCCTGATTGTGGGGGGGGGGGGGTGCGTCTTGCAATTTTGAAGAAAATGACTACGCTTACATAAGCTTGCGGAGTGTCACCGTCGATGCACACAGCCAACAAAGAAATAACAATGTTTCCACGGCGTTTATAAAATTTGAAATTAAACACTCCAATACCAGTAAAACCGGCTGGAGTCTCTAGGCCCCCCCTTATGCTATGCCATACAGGACTTAGAAGCGTGAGGTAGACCGTTAACCACTAATCCCAACCTCTCCAATGGCAGTAACATCGTAATAACTTTGAAATCAAGAAAAAACAGATCTAAAAATAAATCCACTTGTCGAGAAATGCAAAACTAAACTGCTGCTCGACCTCCACGATGCACGGCCCGCTCCCGCCGAACCGGGGTGTCGACCGGCCTAGGCCGGTCGGCGTTCGGGAGGGACGACGGGCCAGCCTAATCTAGCTCCCGCGTGACTTCGGTCTTGCCGAAGGTAGGAGGGAAAAGGCTGGCAAAAAACCCCTCCTCGCGCGGTCGCTCGTCGATCCCGCCGCTCCATCCCGTAAACCCCGCCCCAAGGTCTTGCCGCGTCCACCGACGCGGCGGTCCTCCGTGTCGAGGTCCCCCATCACCTCGAGGACAAGTGGGGGGGACCGAGACACACAGACATAGAAAAAGCTAGCGCTCTTGCCTCCGCGCCTGAATTTTCCCCGCTCATTTCCCCGGTTTTTTCTCTGTCTGGTACCCGGGTACCTGTCGGTTTTCCGGCCTGTGGCCGTACCCTCCCCCCTCTGATCGCGCGTCCACCGAGCAGCCTTTTCTTGAGCGGGGGCCTCCGCGCTCACCTGGGCCCACGCTCAATGACCCCTAGGAGTATGAAGGTCTGTCGGGGTAGTGGGTGTCGAAGAGGGGGGGGGGAAGGTCACCGTAGCCGGATCCGGCGGGCCGCGGGCGCCCGGAATTAAACAAAACCCTCCGTGCCGGGTTTTCCGGCGGCGCCGACCCAAAGGGTCGTCGCCGCCACATCGTGTCGCTCCTCCCGTCGCGACCGTCCTCCTTGCCGTCCCAGCTAACTCCTCCCCCCGGGAGATGACGCTGGACGACGTAGCGGCGCGCTAGTGAGCGCCCTACCCTGGTGCTGCTCCCCAACTAGCTCGACGCCGGGTACGGACATTATTTTTGTATCCGGAAAAAGCCCTCCGTAAAGGGCTTTCCGGCGGCGGCTGATCTTGAGGATCGCCGCCTGATCTTGGCGCCGGTAGTGCCTCAAGATCGCCGCCTGATCTTGAGGATGGCCTCATATAGCCGCTCCTCCGTCTGCGACTAGCCACCGGCCTGTGCCATGTCTTGCCTCACCCCTCGGCAAGGTTCGACCGGCACAGGGCTGGTCGACGGCTAGCGAGCGCCCTTTCCTGGCGCTGCTTCCCGGCTGGCCACCGCCAGCTCCAACATCCGCCTCCCACCGCTGATCCGGCCGTACCCTCCTCGCCATCAAACGCTGCCGTAGTACATGCCCCACCCCTCAAAGGAAGGCTGTATCTAGGAGTATCCGTACGCGAAAAAACATATCGGACGGGCCAAGCGGGAGATCTTGGCGCCGGTAGTGCACAGAGTTTTTTTTCCAAAAGCCCTCTGTACAGGACTTTCCCGACAGCTGCTGATCCCACGGATCGAGCTGTCGGCCCTCTTAGCCCCCTACCGTGCCATGCCTGGCACGGCTACGGGGTTTCCAACGCCCACCACGGGGAGGTGAGGGGATGCCGACGGGCATGCGAGCGCACCCCCCCCCCCCCCCCCCCCCCCCCGGGGCCGCCGCAGCTGCGCCGCCGGCGGGCGCCCACGGCGTTTACACCTCACTATAATTTGTTTTTGTAATTTTACATGATATGTGTGACGAGTCTTGTCCTAGAATCGTACATTTCAAGATATTGTACATGTACGCGTTGCAATAGATACGTGCTTTTCTATGGGAAGAACGTACTTGTTGTTACGTCGCCACTCTAACGGCTCGAGGACAATGTGCACTTTTGTACTTCTAATACCTCCCGGTACGTAATTGTACTTGTAATTGTATTACAACAATATCGGCAAACATGACCGGCTATTGTCTAACGGCCATCAATACTTTGCCATCTAAGACACTTAGGAGGATTGGGCCGGGTACTCTTCGACAAGGTACACCTATCGACACACCTATCTGCAATGTGTGCCGCCGTTCCTCGGAGGTTAAAAACTGTAAGCAACCGCAGTAATTGCCACAGTTATCCCCCGCCTAAGCAATAACAATATAAATAAATTTGTAAAAAAAAAACAAAAAACAGAAAGATATTAAAACAAGTCCACTCGTCAAGAAATGCAAATTGAAATTGCTGCTCGACCTTCACGATGCACGGCCTGCTCCCACCGAACCGGGGTGCCGACCGACCTAGGCCGATCGTTGTTCGAGAGGGTCGACGGGCAAGCCTAGTCTAGCTCCAGCGCGACTTCGGTCTTGCCGGAGAAAGGAGGGGAGAGGCTAGTGAAAACACCTCCTCACGCGCTTTCTCATCGATCCCGCCGTTGCATCCCATAAGCCCCGCCCCACAGTCGTCTCCGCTCCTCCCGTCGCAAATTTCCCTCCTAGTCGAGGTCCCCCGTCACCTCGAGGGCATATGCAGGGGACCAAGACCGCTAGACAGGAAAAGCTGGCGCTCTAGCTTTTTCCTGCTAGCTTTTTCTGGAATTGGCGGGTGAGTTGGTTGATCGCTTGGCTATGTTGGTGACAACTCGTCGCTTCCTTGGCATGGGTGATGCAAACTCTCGTTCATTGCGATTTGAGAATTATGTCCACATGCAAAATAATTTTGTTCGTCGATCTACTTATGTTCCCTTTCGACGATTTTTTGGGAATGCGTGGCAAGAATTTCTGCAACGTCTTTCTTCTACTATTTTTCATGGTACATGTACTTTGGGTTCCTATCTTCGTGATGCTATGCGGGAGGGCAGTGTCGAAGATGTGGTATGCCTCCTTGTCTCTCGGGCTTAGGCCTGTGGGGGCGCGCGGGGGGGGGGGGGGGTTCCTCATTATTTTTTCCTTTTTGCTTGGTGGTTTCGACTTTTTCTTCCTGAAAGGAACTAATCTTCGAAAGGACAAGGTACAGGTCCTAAGAAATCCCGCAGTCAATTGTACCTGCCACATTACTCCCTACTCGTTTTTTTCTCATCGATTCCTAAATAAATTTTGTAATTAAGTCTTCCATGCGTCCCTATAAGAACAAGCGAA
>JAPMLY010001791.1:10000-89202 GCA_026401115.1 Tetraselmis chui
CGGCTGTATTATACAGAATTTCTTGTCTGTAACCCTATTTTGTCGTTTTCTTTCTGGCGCGACCGTATTATACCCCTTTTCGGGCGTTTCATTCCTTTGTTCCGACACATATACCTTGTCAATGGATGCCTTTTATTGAAAGCGACATCTGCACATTATATGCTGTTCAGTATGTGTTTTATGCACATGGCCCATCCATCCTTTGTGGACCTGAAACCCTAACCCTGCCGCGCTGTCTGCCCCACAGGCTGCCCCAGCCCTGTCCAACGATGGATTTGCAGAAAGCTTCGGAATGGCCGTGGCGCGCGTGTACGCCGGCTTTCAGGTGTGTCCAACATGTCCAGAATTGGATTTTGGGTGCCGTAATATGAAACCCTAGTGACATGTACCCTCCACAGCGCGTCGCCGCTGAGTTTTGGCCGAAAATCTTCCGGCACTGTGTTGCCATCACTGCCTGTGTTGACAGGCGGATGCTGGGAGAGTGGTTGGGATCCCACCCGGCGCCGCTTGGCGGGCGGCGTTGAGCGCCGCTGCAGCGGAGGGCGTGCAGCAGGTAGGGCTAAAAACCCTAAAATATCATAAACCCTATTATTAAATCTCGCTTTTTCGGTTTAGGCAGGGTAGCACCAGTCGCACCAGTCGCCGCCCCCCTTTCACCTCCGCGAGGGCTGACCGCGATCCGCGGCTCGCAGGTGCAGCTGGGCGACCGTTCGGCGGAGGTGACTAGACGTCGACTAGCGGTCGGCATTTTTGACGCGATGGGCGCGAAGGTGCTCGGCTCCGTCGCTTTGTTGGGCGGCGCGATTTCGGCGGGGGCGGGCGGCGCGCTGCCGGAGGGCGCGTCCGCAGCGGTGATCGCGGCCGCTGCTGTGGCCACCGGTAGGCTCCCTTTCCGGATAGCTCCCTTTCCGATACCGCCGTCTCCTGGCTTGACAACGCCGTGCATTTACAAGTCGCACATGTTTTGTTTCAACCTGTATACATATTTTCTTTGCCTATAAATGTTTTTGTTTAGTCGGAAGACAAAGTAATCCAGGCACCGCTTAGGAACAGCGTTATTCTAGATAACGAATTTTCCGAATTAGGATACGGTCGCATCGTTCGGTATGAATTAAACGTACTATCATCCTTTGTGTGCTTTAATTTATTTGGCGATGTCGGTTGATTAGTACCAAAGGTGGCGGCCTCATTTAATAGTACACCATTGTAGGTAAACTGCCTAACAACTGCTCTGTCGTGGGTTGGGACCATCAGTTCTTGTAATCCGTATTTGTCGACGCGAAATAATGACTGTGCGTACCGCATCTAGGATTCGGATGGACGAGCGGACATATGAGATTGGTTGATCGCCTGGCTGTTTTGGTGGCAGTTCGTCGCTTCCCTGGCATGGGTGCCGCTGACTCTCGTTCTTTGCGCTCTGACAGTTATGTCCGTATGCAACATTCCGTTCGTCGAACAAGTTCTTTTCCTTTTCGGCGTTTTTGGGGGATGTGCGGCGAAAATTCATGCAACGTCTTTCTGCTTCTCTTAATGGCACTTTGGGTTCTTATCCCCTCGACGCTTTGCAAGAGGGCAGTGTTGATAGTGTGGCATGCCTTCCTGTTCCTCGGGCTTAGGTTTTTTCCCTTTTTTCTTCGTTTTGCTTGGTGGTCTCCGCTGCTTTTTCTTGTAAGGATAATTTGCACGTAAGAGATGGCGCGCGATTGAGAGCGACTGAAATGTGCAACATACGGGTACTGCCCTTTCTGGGTGGAATGATGTGCGAAGACTTTATATATTTGGAGCGAAATGTCGATGTGATTTTAAATTAACGTTGGCGGAGGGCGGAGGGAGGGCGGTGCAGCTGCTGTTGCCTGCCTCCCTGCTCCGAGGCCGCAGGCTTTTGTGCCTCTTGTCCTTTCCTTTCACTTCTTTGCTGGTGGATTCCTCTCATTCTTGTAAATATTTTTTTATTCCCGTCTACTGCCTATCCTCACACAAGATCAGCTAATGTACTGATCTGGTCTTGCGCGCTTCGCACGCCAATCTTGTAATAAATCTTTTTTGACTGAAATTCACGTCCAACGACACACCGCGCGGGTTTCGTGTCTCAGGCGCGGCGGCGTGGCCGTTGGTGGGGCCCATTGCCGAGGTCGCGCAGTTCTCGAAGCAGTCGGCAAAGGAGATTGAAGAGACCGTCCGCGTCAAGTCGCCCCTTCAAGTGCGCCTTTTATTTATGTGTTTTTTACTTACACTTGTTTTAGTCAGAAAAGGCTGAATGTGATTTTCTTTACTTAAGCCTTTGCTTAATTTTTTTTTTTTGTCTTCGCGTCGTCAGATTATTCCCCCCCATGATTATTTTTTCTTTTCTCCCATTCTTTCTAATACCTTTCTCCTTCCATTCTTAATCATACCAATTTCCCATTTTCCTTCGTCTATTCCCAATTTCCCATCCCCCTTTCTTTTCTCAACTATCCGTCGTTTTTCCTTTCCTTCCGGTTTTTTCTTGTCTTCCATTCTTTTCACTTCAAGTTCTCATTTTTCTTCGCCTCTTCCCAACTTTCCTTTCGTTAACTTTCTATTCGCCCACTCTTTCTAATACCTTTTTTCCTTCCATTCTTTTCATCCCATCTTCCCATTTCCCTTCGTCTTTTCACAGCTTCCATTCTCCTGTCTTTTTATTTCCTGTTAACCTTTGCTTTCCTTGCGTTTTTTCTTTTCTTGCTATTTCCTTAGATTCACTTCAATTTCCCATTTTTCTCCCCTCTTTCCTTTCCTTTCCTTTCCTCAATGGTTTTTTTTCTTTTTGTTTGGCAGAGAGTAGGGAATGTCATTCACCTGTTTGTTGCCCGGGCGGTGGGTGCAGGACGAAGAGGCGATGCTGAAGCTGTGGGGCGAAGATGCCATCACCGATTTTCCGGGTGCGCAGCAATCCGTCATCGCCGAGCGCGACGTTTACATGGCGGAGGTGCTGCACGCGGCGGCGACTGGTGCAGCGGGCGCCGCCCCCGCCTACGTTTTGACGGGCAGCCGTGGAGGCAAGCCGATGTTCAGGTGGACACCACCATCTTTCCTCTCTCCCTCTCTTGTCAACCGGCGACCATTAAATGAGAACATAATGTTTTCTGTAGTAAACTGTATAAAAATGTCATAAATGTCCATTTTGAATATAAACATTTAATGTATATGTCATTTGATTTTTCTATTCGTATTTCAGTCCTTTTGCGCGCGAGGGCAATCTTTGTATCAGAAAGTGTGCCGACTCAATATTCATCAGCAATTAATTGAAAATGTTTCTCACTCAGTTTATTTAGTTCCCCGAATTGGTTTCTATGTATACATAGTTTTTTGTTTCCGGTCGAGATACAATTTTCTTGTCTCGTTTCGGCATTCGCTAATTTTTTTCCCATTTTGACTCTCTTCCTTTCCTCAGCTACATGATGCCCGAGGGCGGCCCGGCCAGCGGGTGTCCTCCCGGAACCGGCGCAGCCGCGTACGCACCGCTGAAGGGTGTGAATGCCGTTGTCGGCGTTGTGGGCACCGCTCACGTGGCCGGCATCAAGGCGCACTGGCGCAACGCGGGCGCGCGGACTGTGCAAACGTTGGACGACCTCACCAGCGCATAGCGCGAGCGGCACCGACAATGACGACACCCTTCTCACCCACTCAACACGGACGCCAAAAAAAACATAAACACGTGAAGCAAACAATTTTCCAGTTCTCCTCATTTGTCGGTTTGAGCTTAGATTCGGCAGCGAAGCGAGGATATTTAAGAATTTCGAATTCATATTTATCTATCAGAGAAAATGGCCGCTGCATCATTTTGTTTGCCGTTAATCAACCGAACCAGGCTCTGTTTTTTTTTTTTAGTTAGGCATTGTTTCTTGGTTTCGTGCTACTCACTCAATAAATTCGATGTTTCTGTCGACGAAAATTCGTCGCAATCCTTGGCGGCCTCCACAACTGCCGTAGGACGACCTCCATTCAAGACTCCGCACATAAGGATGGAGGACCGCTCGCCACGCCGTCGCTTGTCCGTTGTCTTTTGCACGTTTGTATGCGCGCAACACATCGTCTGACATTGTTTTATTTTCGGGGCGCCTTTACCATTGTGTGTTCAACAAACACCTTCAGCTCCCTTCCTACACACATAGAGCGACTAAGCTCCCTAGCTAGGGGCCTCATTGTCTGGATGCCCCTTTTCGATGTTGTTGCGGCTTTCTTTGACAGAGTTTTGGGGTGATATCGGAGTGTAGACATGGCTCTTGTCCAATCCACGTATCCGTACTCTATCGGGTTCAACGCATTGCGCCAATGCTCGTTCGGGTTCATTTGTGGCACTATTCAAATAATGTTTGCAACGATAGATTCCGCGAATGACCGCTCTCCACGTCAAGCATTTTGCCATGTATGTAAATCTGCCGAATTCCCCTCTAAATAGTCATAGCGAGATTACGAAATAGGGGGCACATACACCCCTCCCCTAGATTCCAGACATGCACCTCATGATGTTAAGCATAAGCTAGTCAAGAACACGCGCCCCTCTCACCACGCCAAGCACGACGACACCAAGGTACAATCCCAGTGTAGTAGATCCGGGAAGCAATCAATTCGCAGCCATTCGGTTTTGGTTATACCCGAGCTTAAAGCGAGTGTTGTCGGTGGAGTTTGTCGAATTAAGCCCATAAATTCTCGCCAAATCATCTAAACTACACACGTCGTTTTGAGCACCACGCCCGGGCATTGTTCAAGCGGTCATGCTGAGCTGAACATTGCTCAGTGGGCCACAAAAACTTATTTTTGGGACTTGTTGGAAGGGGTTTGGAGGCGTGGATGCCGTGTTCAATGCGCGAGGGTTGGTTTGCGGGTGTGTGAATGGAGCATGGAAATTCACGCCGCTGGCACGGGTGATTTTTTGGAAAGCAAGCGAGCCAAAACCCGCGTGACGCAGGGTTGGAATTGGGCTTGTACATGAGTAGGAATGAAGATTTGGTGAACATACATTGGCAAACCCCTCACAAATCGCCTCATGAGGTGAGCCGAATTCGATCGGTGTGGCTCGGTAGTTTCAGCTTTGGCAAAATATTCCGGAAAACCGAATACTTCACATAAAATATATTCGTAGGTGCTTGAACCTGGCGGTAAATAAGGTAGACGCGCATTGAAAAGGCTCGTCCAACGGTATATGTTTCAAATAGTTATAGGCCCATATTATGAGAAACTTATGGCATTTTGAACATTGTGGCCAAACGTTGCTTGCCCTATCTATCGGTAGTATGTCTACATACGCGATTTCATGCGCTTCCCCCACTGCGGACTGCCCAACACCTCCCCCTCTATCGCGTGCGCATCATATTCGCACAATCATTCGTATTGCGGCGCTTTGAGCCCGTTCCTCCTTTCGTCTTACCGGCACGGCGATTGTTTGAAAGAGCGTGCCGCACGGGCGCGGGCGCGAGAACCCCAAGTACACACGCCCGCTTGTGCTCGAATTCGCCCCCCGTAGTGGTCTGCGCAATTCATCGTGGCCGCGCGAAAGCATTGCCTTGGATTACTGAAGACTTGTCAAGACAAGCAAGGCATGGTTGTATTTTTTACTTGCCAAGGTGCGAAATCTTGTCCGGGATTTTGTGGAGAAGTGTATACATTGTAATAGTATTACTCTCAATTATTTACTTACGAAAAATATATAAACAAAATGAGAATGCAAAACAATAATAATCAGGATTACAGCTATTTTGTTTTGAAGAGGGCGCTCCGTGCGCGGGTCGCTGCAGCAGCGGCATGCCGGGAAGCATGCCGCCCCACCCGTCGTCTCCTCCTATCCCGCAAGAACAACCACTGCGCAGCCAGGGGCGCTTTGTCTAATGAAAGTAAGACCAGCGGAAGGCCAGGTCTGAATTTTTTTATTGTATCAGCACCGTCTCTAGCTTCGACGCTTCGTGACCCTCCTCCTGCCGGCTCGTGACTCAAAGCGGCCGTAATCCCGACCTGCCGCCGACCTGTGGGGCCGGCAGCTGCATATTAACCCTTCAGTACACAGACTCGAGGATACAGCGCAACATGGCACCCGGAAAGGGGAAGAGCGGGAAGGGGAAGCGAATAGCGGGAATGGACTACTACGATGCCACGCTCGCGACGCTTTTCCACGAGGTTGCGTTTCGGCTGCACCTACAGGAGGAGCTGCAGATGCACGCGGGGAGCGCGGCCCTCGCATTTCTTCGCGGTAACCTCGTGCGGCGCGCTACTCCCGAACTGGCGCCGCTACGCGCAAAAATCTACGACCGGACACGACAGAAACTGGTCGACGCGGACCGGCACCTGGCGGCGTCTAAAATACAGAGCAAGTACAAAGCGCACAGGCAACGGGAGGCGTACAAAGTCGACATCGAGGCGGCGAATAGAGCGGCGATAACGATTCAACGCCACGCGCGCGGCTTCCTCGCCCGGAAACGGTATCAACAGATAAAACGAGAACGAGCGGCTGTGGTGATCCAACGTCACGAGCGAGGGCGGGCGACAAGGGTGCAGTTGGCGGCGAAACGGAAAGATACGGAGGGTGAGCGCCGGGAACGGGCGGCGGTGGTGATTCAGCGTCGCACACGAGGGTTTCTCACTCGACGATGGTACGTTCGTCACTTTGACAACCGCGCTTGTTGTACCTGTAACAGCCTGGCTGACAGCGAGGTGCTCATCTGCAATGACTGCTATGAGGTTTACCACCTCGCGTGCGCGGGCTACACCCCCGAGCAGCGCCCCGTCGCCACTCTCCCCTGGTACTGCCACTTTTGCGTCGCCTCCAAAGCGAAGCACACCGTTTTCGTTAACCGGAGGCGGCCGGACGCGGGCACCGCCCTGTTGCGAGTTCACGCCACCACGGTAGAAGATCTACAGGAGCTGCTGCGCCTCGTCACGCCCGGTGAGAGCGAGCCAAAGACGCGCCTCCCCAAACAGATGCCCCCCCTACAGCTGCACACGAAAAAGGTCGGCGGCTCGGCGCGGAATCGATTGGCGGAAAGCCGAGCGAAGACGGTGAGCCTTTTTACTCAACTAGGCTGCCCTTCGTTACACTTGATTTTCTGCGTTGAGTTTATCCGACAAAACCATGAAATATGAATACGCATACTGTATGCAGCACGACACCGTTTGGCGCCTACGGTGCAGGTGTTCAGTAGGATGGTTCGCTTGGCTATCAACAACCATTACACAGCCGTACCCCATTTACTTTGGTGTTTGCCCCGTGCCTCGAGAGAGCGTGGCCAGTTGCTGCGAATCGAGGCCTAAAAAGCTTTTTTCACCTCAAAACTTACGCTTTCGGGTTGTGTTCAAATGAGTGTTTGTTTCACATTCATCAGCCTGCTGAGCTTGATCCTTGTTTCCCATCATTTGTTTACCCCTTTCGACAGTTCATTGAAAAACAATAACCCACGCCACCTGCTGCAACGGCCACTCTGAGATTCCTTCCCTTCTTCCCGGTGCCCTTTGTGCAACAGCAACTACTGCAAGACTTCCAGAAGAAGATCAAGTCTCAACTGAAGACACTACATGCAGAGTCCCACAGCGACTACATCGGCCTGCCGCCCGCTGCACCCGGAGCGCTCACCACAACCATCGCCACACAGCCCATATTCGACACCAACCCCCCGGAGCCCCTGCTTCCCGGCGCCACCTACCGCGACGCCCCAGGCACCGCGTCCTCCATCCTCAGCAACGCCAGTAAAGCATCACTCCCTCCCGCTGCCCCCAAAACCGGTACGCCCCTCATGTTCCATAATTATTTTCTCGCCTTCCTCATCGCCAACCTGTGTCCCTCAATGCTTGCTGATGGCTCCCTCCCCTACTCCTCACTGCACCTGCAGGTAAGAAGCACAAAGGGTCAGGTCACAAGCAGAGCAGGAAGCGGCCGGTCATCCCTCGAAATCGCATTCTTGATCCATTGCACGAGCGGCAGCCCAAGTTTCCGGATTACGTGCAGAGCCGGGAAGAGCTGCTGAAGAGCGGCACGCTCAGCCGTGGGCACGTGATGTCGGTGCGGATGTCCATGGGGACGTGGAACGGCGACGACACGTTTGGGTTAGAGCACGTGGAGGAGGCTGCCTTGGGTGCGGTGGACGAAAGGTTCGCCAAAGATCACACATTCTCGATTCCTTTTATGCTGCAACGACTTCACCCCCTCCCAGGCAAAACACACACACACATACACACACACACACACACACACACACACACACACACACACACACACACACACACACACACACACACGTCTGTGCCCTGACTGACATCATTTTCCTCCTTGCCCATCCCAGCGAGACGGCGGTTCCCGAGTTGGCTGCCTTGGAAGAGTGATGCTCCCCTTCTCCGATGCGGTCATTGTCGCTTCAGCAGCACCCCGTGTGTAGGGACAGTGGTGTATGGGTTTCCCCTGACGCCAGCCTAATGGATTGGGAAAGTAGGAGTGCTGCACTGCCTATACCTTGCATGGGAATTCGTATTTGTAAAAGGGTGTTACTCGATTGCGGAAACAAACCACAACGCATTAAGCATTGCAATGGATGCGTGCCCTGGTGTGGCTGCACCCGCCACACACGCACATTAATGCTGGTTGAGCTAGCTGCTATACAAGCACCCCCTGACTTGCCCCCTCCCCCTTGGTCTCCTTGCTCTCCGGCTCCTCCTCCCCCTCTCCCTTGACCCTAATTTTGTACTTCGTCTGAAAAGCGGACAGCTCCGTGTTTTTCAATTCCCGCTGCTCTTCCAACTTGGCGATCACCTGCACCCCGCCCATAATCACTCAGCCTACAACCTCAACCCTGACCTGCCTGGCAGCATTCCCCCATCAATAATAAGTGCCCGTAGTGGCAAAGGGGAGGTGGAGGAAGGGCACGGGTACAAATACCTGAGCGAGCTGCTCTTTGTTGTTCTTGACGGCCGGCATAACCTCCGCCACCGTCCGCTCAACAAGCACACCGCCTGCCAAGATACACAGTAGCTTCAGTATACGAAAGCTAACCGACATGCAACCCTCGCATGTGAAGCAGGGCAGCTGGTGTCGCCGATACATTACTCGAATTCATTCCTAATATACAGACAGGTTAGTTACGCCGCCGACTGCTGAGCTGTCGAACGGAAAGGAGGCGCACCGATCTGACGGAAGCACTTGCGGTCCTTGTCCATTGGCTCCAGCGCACTAAGCACCAGTTCGTGCTCCGTTAGTTCGTTGTCCAGCTCGTTAATTTTGTCAGACATCTGCCCAACTTCCTGCCGCATGCTCTGGAACATCTGCAGCACCTCGTTTTGGGTTTGTGGCTCGCGCCGCTCTGACGAGCTAGACCCCTCACCGGACATGCTGTCGCCAAAAAAGCCGTAAACTCAAAGCGTAATGGGGAGAATATCGCGTATATGCTTGATGTTCCCTGATGGGTACTGGTAGGAACAGGGAGCGGGGATAAGTGCTCAAGTTGGGGTGAAGCTTGGTTCTGCTTGGTTTAAATAGCGGCACGCGTTAGCTGGTAAATCGCGAAAAGCAGTGGCCACGCGGCGCCGTCACTCGCGAAATGTCGTCGGCAGTATGGCTACTTGCGGCGACATTCATTATTAATTGACAATTAAGTTCTCGAAATGTTTAGTATCGCGCCTAACACCCGGAGGGAGGGATTCCTAACGTACATACAGACCAATATCGGTACGATTTCGACTAAGAGAGCGGTGAAAACACACCCAATCTTTATTATGATGCAAAGCAAACAAGAGCAGAGGGAAACCATAGGTACGGTACTAGCCGTACATGTTTATTAACTGCGGGTAGTAGTGCTCGCAGATGCTTAAATCAATGTTCGCGTCCAGGAAGTTCCACAAACACGAGGACTACTACACGAGGACTACTACCCGAGTAGAGATTTCACCACTCGCGCCTCTCCTCGCGCCTCCCCTCCCCCCCTCATCGGGGGCGCCCACGCACGTCGCCCCCGCCTGCTTCTTCCCCTCCCCCCCTCCTCCATGTTCGTAGCGGGGAGGCAGGGGAGGGGGTGGCTCTGTGTGTTCTCTAGCGATCTACTCTGCTCCCGAGGCCTTGTTATGGCCGACGAACGGGCCGTTGACCGGCCTTCGCGTCTTGTTCCCGGGCCGTCCCGACATGCTTCTCCCTCTCCTCTTCCCCCTTTCGCCCGGTCCTCCGCGTCTGGACCTCCCCGTTGTGACTATAAAGCTCATCGTGCCCGTGCTACGGTCCGTGCGACGACTACTCTGTGTTCCCCCACATCCCTTGTCCGTACTTCCGCATCGGGCCGCCACGCCACTCCTCGTCATCCTATGCGACGCCCTCTTCGCTCCGCATTGTCTCTACCCCCCCCCCTTGAGGCTCTTTTGTGGCGGTTACCCTCGTCAAGCTAAACGCTAGCACAAATCAGTTCTAATCTGTCTAGTTCTGTCGTTGCAAGATGGCAAAATGATGTTGTCGAGAGACGATGGTGAAAGATATGTCACTGCTTTACTTAAGCAGTAGATGTTGTAAATGAACAAAGGAATTGTTAAAATGGTTCTGTCACCTCCCTCTACTGCACTGGGCTTAAATAGGTTTCTGCCCAGCTAGCTTACGCCTCGTAGCTTCGCTTACGTGTCAAGCGTTAAGACTGTCTAACCGTCGTCATCTGTCCTGAGACGCGGCTCGTCTAGCATGGAGAATCACGACGTTGCCCGTTCTGCATCGGAGAACTCGCTTAGGCGCGTCTTCTAGCTAGTTAGATTAACTGTGCGTATCTGTACGTACCGGGAGGTACTGGTCGTACAATAGCATCAGTGCCCTTATAAATATTGAAGTAGCGACGTACCCACGTTTGTACGTCCGTCTTGTGGAAAAGCACGAATTAGCGTTTGTAACGAGTACATGTACAATGTCATGCAATGTACTGTTGCAGGACTGTACTCGTCACACTCGTACCCTCCCCCTCTTGTCAAATCTTGAGGCCGCCGCGAGGCACACCTCCGTGGTTCTTAGCTCCTTTACTGAAGCGGTTACTGGGACTCAAGAATGCGCGCTGGGTGAGCGTGCATGTAGTCGATGTACGCCTGAGTCTTGGCAAATTGGGGCGTCTCCAAGAATTCTTGTAACGCAGTCGTCCGGTGCACCTCGTTCAATCGGTGCCAGACAGGTGGAATGTCGTCATCACTGAAATGCGTCATGAAGAGCACATATTTGCCTCGTCGCCCAGGTAGCGACTTGATGCACACAGCAGAGATGTGCGAGACGTCAAACTCCTCGTCGTCTCCTTCAGGTATAGTCACCGGGACAACTGGTCGTAGTGGAGCGGTAGAGCAGGTTCGCAAGTTGTTAACATGGAACACATGATGTAAGCGTACTGTCGCTGGAAGTTTCAACATGTAACTGTGTTTCCCAATCTGCTCCTCCACTGAAAAAGGGCCGAGTTGTCTGTCTCTGAGTTTCCGGTTCGGTTGTCCTCGCAGAAAAAGGTTTGTTGTGACGACTGACACCTTGTCTCCTTTAGCGAAGTGTGGCGCTGTAGACGGTTATGTGGTCGCTTGCATCTCGTCCTTGTGTAGCTGTAACACTGAGCGTACCAGGGTGTGTACTTCTTGTAACAATCTCAACCGTTCTGTTGCGTCTTGCGAAATTGGAATCGATGGTCGCATGCTGAACAGTAGGTCATGAGGCTCCTCAGGAGAGAACCCAAAGTTAGCCTCGAACGGTGTGTGCTCAACTCCGAGTGCACGCGAAGCGTTGTACGCAAATTCCACTTGCGGTAGTAGCGTAGTCCAATCAGAGCCATCATAGCAACATAAGCAACGAAGAAGCTGCTGAAACGTGTTGTTCACTCGCTCTGTTAACCCGTCCGTTTCTGGATGTCGACTGGAAGACATGTTCAGACGCGTTCCGAGGCGTCTCCTATTGAACCATGCAAACACAGTTAGTGTGGAAGAGAACGTACGCAAACGTAGTTACAGTCACAGTCCCGCAAACGGAACAGTTACAGCGACAACCAGCCTACAGGCGTGGTGTCGGGACAACAGAAGTGAGAGAGATGTAGCCTAGCGACAGCTCTGTACCGAGTCAAACCATTTATCGGTATGTCCGATCTAGACATGTACTAATCATATCTAGAGTAGCTTACAGTAGCTATCTGCAACTAATACGTATGCGGTATTACTTACAACACTCCCCCTGAAGGTAGCTACGGGATGAAGCGTTGCATTGGGTCTTGTCCTCCAAGGATCGCACTTCGGTGTCGTGCTAGTGCAGGTCCTGGGAGGGGTTTAGTGAGCATGTCAGCCACCATCTGGTCAGTGGGGAGGTACCTCAACTTGATGGTCCCTTGCTCCACGTGGTCTTTGAGAAAGTGCCACTTCAGGCCGATGTGTTTAGTCTTCTCGCTGACCAAGGCATTCTGGGAGTATGCAATGGCGCTTTGGTTGTCCTCCCAGATGGTGGTGGTTTCGGTGATGGGGGAGTCGAAGATTTCCCCCAGGAGTTGTCGGAGGTGGAGTCCCTCCTTGGTGGCGTCAGCCGCAGAGTAGTACTCGGCTTCACACGTGGATTGAGCCACACAAGTCTGTTGTTTGGACTTGTAACTGATTGGCCCGCGTCCGAGGGTGAAGAGATAGCCGGAGCGAGACTTGCGGGTGCTGCTGTCGTTGGCCCAATCAGCGTCGGCAAAGCCTGTGAGTTGGAGACTGTGGTCCAGGCCCCCCCCCAACGTCAGGCGCATGTTGATGGTGCCATGGAGGTAGCGGAGGACCTTTTTCAGAGCTTGCAAGTGTGCCTCGGTGGGCGAGGCTTGGGCAGAGCCGAGGATGCTCAACGCCGTGGAGACATCGGGGCGTGTACAAACGGCGGCGTACTGAAGGCTGCCCAGGAGGCTTGGGTAGACGTCCTTGGCCACTCCTGTGAGAGAAGGCGAGTTCAAGTGTGCAAGGCCGGCGAGGAAGCCTGGGTCCATCGGAAGGGACGACGGCTTAGAGTCAGACATGCCGTACTTGGCGAGGATGTCGCGCAGGTACTTGGACTGGTCCAGCGAGATTGTGCGCGTGGAGCGATCGCGGGTAATGTGCATGCCGAGGAGTTGGGAGAGGTCGCCTAGGTCCTTGATTTTGAACCGTGCTCCGAGTTGGGCTTTGAACGATGCGAGCCAGGTGGCATCATTGCAGGCCGCGGGAATGTCATCGACGTACAGGGCGATCATGGCGAAGACGTGGCCGGCGCGATAGATGTAGATGCACGGGTCGGAGACGCATTGTTGCCATCCATGGTCGACGAGCCACGCACGAAGTAGCATGTTGAACTCGCGGGGGGACTGCTTAAGGCCGTAGAGGCAACGCTTGAGGTGACAAACCTTGGACGTTCCATCGGTGAAGCCGAGGGGCTGGCGGATGTACACATCCTCCCGGATGGGGGCGTAGAGAAACGCTGTGTCGATGTCAAGTTGGCAGAGTTCAAGGTCGCGGGCGGCTGCAATGGTTAGGAAGAGACGCAGGCTGGCCATGCGGATGACCGGGGAGAAGGTCTCCGTGTAGTCCAGTCCAGCGCGTTGACTGCACCCCTTGGCGACGAACCGCGCTTTGAAGCGGGAGACGTCGCCGGCTGTATCCGACTTGACTTTAAAGATCCACATGCTGTTAACGACCATGCGGCCGGGGGGGAGGTCCACAAGGTCCCACGTGCCGTTGCTGATGAGGGAGGAATACTCCTGTTGCATAGCGGCTTGCCATTGGGGGGCTTGGGCGCTGTCCAGCGCAGCTCGGTAGGATTTTGGTTCCACACACTCTCGGGCGGAGAGGAGGGCGACGGCAGTAGGGGACGTGCCGGCAGGTGTGTGTGGGGGACCAGTGACAAGGTTGGGGACGTGAGGGTGCTCAAAGATGTCCTCTTGAGCTTTTCCTTGTTCAGGATCACAACACGCCGTGACGAGTGTGGGTGGGTAGTCGGACAGGTGGGCAACCATATCGCCGTAGCGAATGGGGTGGGAGCGGAGCCGAGCATGGCGAGGGGTTGGCGGGGGGGGTAGGGGTGTGGGTGATGTGAGGTCAATGGGGTGGGATAGGGGTGAGTCTGCGGGGACGTCGTCCGAAGAGTCGGTGATGGCCGAGTCGACGGAGGGTTGTGTGTCGAAGCCTGGGGTGTCTTCCTGAAAGACAACATGTACGGAAGTGGTGATGCGACGTGTTTCCGGATTGTAGACACGATACCCGGGTGCGTCAGGGGGATAGCCCACCATGACGCCGCGAAATGCTTTTTCACTGAGTTTCCGACGTTGTTTGTCGGGGACCTTGGCGAAAACGGCGCAGCCGAAGACGCGGAACTTGGAGGCGTTGGGCACTGACGACGTAAGGAGTGTGAGGGGGACGCCCCCATTAGGTCCGACCGAGCGACTGTACGTGCGGTTGCGAAGGTACACAACTGTGCTGACAGCGCACGACCACATGGAGTTGGGAACGGCCATGTTGTGGAGCATCGCCGATGCATTGTCCCGGATGGTGCGCCAGGGACGTTCGGCCTTGCCGAGCATGTGGTGGGCGTATGGGGCAGAGAACTGTACCCCGACGCCGAGGTGTGCGCACATCTGGCGAGTGACAGCAGCTTCAAACACCGAGTCTGAGTCAAATTTGAGGACCGGTGCGAACGCGCCCGTCTGGGAGTGATGGCGGGCATGCAGGTGTTTGATGTCCAAGAGGATGGTTTCCAATTCCGAACATGCGTCGTCTTTAGACTTAAGGAACCGCACCCACATGTAGTTGGTGTGATGGTCGATGACGAGCAAGCAGTAACGGAGGCCATGTGGGGAGGGGACATTGACCGGGCCCCAGAGGTCAGCGGACAGGTTGAGGAGGGGGTGGGATGGCTTCGCGCAAGCGGCTGTGTTGCGTGGTGCAGCTGTGGCTTTGTGAAGGAGACAAGAGTCGCACGAAACTTTGGTTACAGCGCTAGTTAACACAGGGCTAGTCGGGACACCGTGAGTATGTTGGGCCTGAAGGCTTTGCATGTTGAGGTGGCCATATCGACGGTGCCACAGGACGGGATCACACTGGGCAGTAAGGGCAACCTGAGGTGAGGGGTCAAGTGCCGGCGGTGCGGATGGGCTGGAAGGGAGGACCGGCTGGTGGGGAAGGAGGTAGAGACCGTTTCCGGACGGTTCTAGCACACCCATGCCTGTGGGTACCAAAAGCAAACCAGTGTCAGAGTTGGAGGGGAATATGAATTCACAACCGCTGTGAGTTTGCATCCAGCTCACACTAAGGAGTCGGCCGATACGCTGTGCTGAACGAGATGATAGGTCAGGGGTGTAGAGTGCATACACAGTGCGGTGAATGAGCTGGCCAGAGGCAAGTCTGACAGAAATTCGCACAGAGCCACTGCCCTTAACGTCAACGCCGACACCGCCCACGCGAGAGGGAGCGGATGGGGGCGTGAATTTCACGAAGTCATCTCGGAACGCAGTGAGGTTAATCGAGCAGGCGGAATCAACGACCCAAAACTTTGACAGATTACGACCCGGGGCGAGGGAAGAGGAGAATGCCACAGAGCTGAATGGGACACTCACCTCGTCGTCAGCGTAGTCATCAGCGCAGTCCGCGAGGGTGGGTAGGCAGTCGGTGTCATCGGCGGGGGCGTCGTCGGCAGGGACGTCGCTCAGCAGCGCAGCGTGAGCAGCGGGGGTGCCGTCGGCGGCGCCGTACTTCTGGACTGTCAGCCTACGCTTGGCGAGATTCCACTTAAGGATAGCGTCATCCGTGGCAGTGCACGCGGACATGAGATGGTGAAGGCTGCCACAAACGCCACACTTGTTGGGTCGATGGCCGCGAGGGTTACGGTGTGGTGGGCCTCGACCGCTGTGCGAGCCGCGGCCCGCAGCGACGAACGCGGAGATGGGAGGAGGTGATATGGCCGGAGCGGTTGCGTCCGGAGCAGGGTCGTCCTCCATGTTGTGCGCAAGGTGGAGAATGCTGGCCATAACTTCATCAGCCGACATGATGTAGTCCGTGTCAAAGGCGTTGATGACGCATTGCTTCGCCTGACCGTGTGGGCCGCTGCTGGAAATACCGCGCAGCATGAGGAGACCGAGGTGGTGGGGGTGGATGGCAACGGAGCCATCAACCAACTGGCATGTGTCGTTGTACTCGTCAAAGGTCTGGCGCATGTAGTGGACATAGTCACTGAGTGACTGACCAGGGCGCTGTCTGACCGTCAGGTTGTCTAAGAGGGACAAGGAGCGAGCAAAAGACCGACAGTCGAGGCGTTCACAAAGGATGTCCCACGCGGCAGCGGCGCAGTCAGGGCGTGCTGGAGAAACGCATTTCATGGCTTGGTCAGCACGCTTATTCGCGCTGGCTGCATGGAGAAGCAGCGTGTAGGCGTAGTGTTGCGCTTGTTCGTCGAGCCAGACGCCGGAGTCGCGGATGGCCAGCTGAGGAATGAGGTATGCGGCCTTGATGGAGAGGAAATTAAGGAAGGTCCTCTTCCATTGCTTGAAGTCCGTGGTCGGGCACATGACGGGGACCGACATCTTCATGGACCGGTTGAGGGCGTCCTTGTCGAAGCCGGGGGCTTCGTGTGCCGCCCGGTTTATGACCACCGGGTCAATAGTGGGGCGACGACGGCCCCGGGGGGTGGGGTCGCCATGTTGGAGTGGGGGAGAGTGCCGGCCATGAAAGGGAGGAGGTGGTCCACCGGGAAAGGGAGAGCGGCCGGCCATGGGACGCGGAGGGCCGTACGAGTGCGGGTGGTCACGGTGGTCACGGTAGGGGGGGATGAGATGAGAGGGCGCCTCCGTGATATGGGGGCCGGGGTGGTGAAGGGCATATCCGGCGTGGGGGAAGGGGGGAGGTGGTGGGAGGTGATCAACCCGGATGGCGTGACGCGAGGGGTCGTAGTGCGCATCGGCACGCGCGGGCTCGCGGGGCGCATCGTGGCGGCGCTGTGCGACTGTGGGGTCGCCAACAGGGGCTGCAGCAGGAAAGAGTGTTTCTGCGTCCGGGGTGATGAAACCAGGCTGGGGATGTTCAAGCAGGTGGAGGGTGTGGCCGTCGTGGCTGTCCCGGACGGGTTCGAGTTGGGCATCGTGGCGGCGCTGAGCTACAGGGGGGTGCGGATTAGCACCCGCAGCAGCAACAGCACCCTCGGCCGACTGCGAGTCGAGACGAGCTGTTAAGCTCGCCACTTGCGCAACGAGCAGCGCGAGAGTATCTGGGGGGTGATCGAGGGTGCTCTGGTGAGAGCCTGACTCAGGGGAACCAACAGGTGAAACAGGCGGGTTTTTCTGCGCCATTTCGACAGAGGGCAAAAAAGAAAGAGCTGGAAGAAAAAACAGGCAGCGGTAAAAACCGCTAGCCGGACTCGTGCCTAACAGCGGTATGCAAAGAGACGGCATGATGCCCGCCGACCCCTCGGCCTGTAGCCCCGGGGTGTCTCAGAGCACCTTTTCTGTATCCTCCACCCAGTGTGGGGCACAAGTCGAGGCCAAGGCAAGGACAGGTGGAGCGCTGCGCTGATGGCCTAGTCGATAAGCTAATATGAAAATAAAAAAAAATAAGCTACGGCGAGCGTGCAACCTGTGGATGCGTATTCACCCGACAGTGCACCCCCCCGTTCTCCAGCTTGGACTTGTGTGCACCCTGTCCACACACGACGAGTGCGTCGGTGTGGGTGGCTGGCTATCTCCGGCGGGTGGCTGGCTTAAGAGGGTGGTGGCGGGTTTTTTTTTAAATCGCAGTTTATACTGGCGATACCGCCGACTACAAGTTGAAAGTACTAGGTGTCTATAGAAACTTGCCTTCTGCGGGAGAGCTGTCGATCGCAGCTCGCCGAACCAGGTTGTCGCGCGTGAGTGACGTGAGGCGGGGGCCCATAACCTATTGAACCATGCAAACACAGTTAGTGTGGAAGATAACGTACGCAAACGTAGTTACAGTCACAGTCCCGCAAACGGAACAGTTACAGCGACAACCAGCCTACAGGCGTGGTGTCGGGACAACAGAAGTGAGAGAGATGTAGCCTAGCGACAGCTCTGTACCGAGTCAAACCATTTATCGGTATGTCCGATCTAGACATGTACTAATCATATCTAGAGTAGCTTACAGTAGCTATCTGCAACTAATACGTATGCGGTATTACTTACAACATCTCCAAAGTGTCTGCCAGAAGGCACTGACGAATTTCGGGTCGCGGTCGCTTATCAGCACACGGGGCAGTCCATGTAAACGGTAGACTCCCTGTAAAAACAAAGTTGCAGTTTCTTCGGCAGTAATCGACTCTGTACATGGCAGAAAATGGGCCATTCGAGTTAGATGGTCTACTGCAATCAGCACACTGTTAAAGCCATTGCTCTCAGGCAAGTGTGTCAAGTAGTCAAGACCAACTGTATGCCACGGTTTGGGTGGAACAGGCAGTGGGTAAAGAGTCGCAGCCATTTGCAGTCGAATCTTTGCTCGTCGACATACGACGCAGCGTTCACAAAAATCTTTCACATCTTGGCGAATTCGTTTCCACCAGAATCTGTCGAGTGCTTTAGCAAGAGTGCTTAGCAACTCCTTTGTGACCAGCTGGCGAACTTTCGTGCAGCTTTGTGATCAATTTCAGTCGGAGCTCAGAGTTCTGTGGTATATAGAGGCGATTGAGGCGCCAAAAGTATCCGTCTCTGGCTTCAATCCGGCTGTCTTTCGTCCACTCACCCTCGTCCCCATAAAACGAGTCTTGTGAGAACCCCTCGCGAATGAGATCAGCGAACTCTAGGCTCAGCTGCAGCGCGTTAACAATCAGTAAGTTTAACTGCGCGTCTTCAAACAGCAGCTGGGACTTCCGTCGTAATTCTCGAGCTGACGGAACCTCGCCATCCCAAAATAATGGAACTGTGGCCTAAGGTACGAAGTCTGGACGCCGACTTAACGTGTAAGCTTCATTCAGAGCTCCCTTGCGATATGCAAGTGTCATCGAGCCCACAGATGGTTGCAAATCCCGCAGGTATCTTGCTTGCCGCTTGTTCAGCATGTTGTTCGGTTGCTTGAGCAGATGTCGCAGTGTGTCGTGGTCTGTTACGACAAGGAACTTAGAGCATCCTTCAATATAGCACCTCCAATGCTTGACAGCTTCGCATACGGCCAAAGCTTCTAAGTCGTACGCAGAGTAAGTGTTACCACGCTCAGCTGGATTTAGCTTACGCGCCCAGTAAGAGACTGGTTGAAGACCTCCTCCTTGGTCTTGCAACAGGACTGTTGCAATCCCCACTGTCGAAGCATTTGTAGCCACGGTGAACGTCGCGTCCGAGCCGACCTCCAGAAGGATCAGGCATGGCGCGGAAATGAGCCGTAACTTGAGAGTCTCAAAGGCTTCCAAACAGGCAGGCGTCAACGTAACCTTCTGAGGCTGGGACTTCCGCAGTAAGTCCGTCAATGGAGCCGTAAGGTCGCTAAAATGATGTATGAATATGGTGTAGAAGTTGCAGAACTGTACGAAACTGCGAACCTCCTTCTGCGTCTTGTGCATTGGCCAGTCTGCAACGGCCTCGACTTTCCTTGTGGAAACCGAAATTTTACCGGCTGACACATTGTAGCCCAGATACTCCATCTCTTGCAGTCCGAAGAAGCATTTCTAAAGGCGTAATTTCAGCCCTTCCTCCTTGAATCGTTGTAGCACAAGTCTCAAGTGGTCCAAGTGCTCCTCCATTGTTCGACTGTAAATGTAGACGTCATCCAGGTAGACTGTGACGAACTTATGTAAAAAGTCGCGAAGAATGTCGTTCATCATCCGTTGAAATGTAGCCGGTGCGTTGCACAGGCCAAACGGCATGACGACCCATTCCATTAAACCATCAGGGGTCTGAAAAGCCGTCTTGTGCACGTCTTGATCACGCACTCGAACTTGCCAGAAGCCAGAGGCGAGGTCGAGGTGTGTATAAAAATTAGCGTCCTTAAGTTCTTCCAAGGTGTCATCCACTCACTTAAGTGGGTAAGCATCTTTATGCGTAACCTCATTAAGGCCACGGTAGTCAATGCACAGACGTAGCGAGCCATCAGCTTTCCGCACAAAAAGAATTGGTGAGCCGAACTCACTATAGCTTGGACGGACCAGACCAGCCTCCACTGCGTCTTTGAGCTGTCAATTTATCTCAGCGCGCTCTGCAGGTGACAATCTGCTCAGCCGTTGGCGTCGCATCGGGCCAATTGTTTCAATGGGATGATCCCACTCTCGCCTTACAGGTGGAGAGTCGACAGGTTGCAGCAATTCCGGGAAGTCATCGAAGAGTAACGACCGGAAGTTGTCACGTTGTTCTGCAGTCAGCTCCTCTCCAGTGTGAAAGTCTGTTGGCTGTTCAGCGGCTGACGTAAGTTCAATGACGTAAAATTCAGCATAATGTCCTCTGCTGCGGCGCGTCTTGCGCATGAGTTTCTGAACTTTAGTAGACGACAACAATAGACACTCAGGGCGTCGTTCCTCGAGCGTAGTCTCCACAGATGTGCCATCCATCAGTGTAAAAACCTTGGTTGTACCAAATTGTAAAGAGGCATGTTCGTCATCAATCCAAAGTAAACCCATGATTAAATCAACTGTACGTAAATCACGTAAGACGTAAAAAGTCCGGTGAAATTCGTGTCGAGTCTGCTCAAAAGTAACATCGCAAACTGTTATAGAAGTTACTCGTTGTCCGTTGGCGAGTCGAACTGGGGTCTTAGTCGCAGACTTCCGAGTCTGTAAAGCAAAGCGTCGTACGAAGTCCTCTGACACAAAATCAAGCGTCGCAGCGCAGTCCACAAATCCAGAAATTTGGTGTTTGCCATCATGAGCTTTCACATTCAGCTCAGTTCGATTTAACGGGCGAGCTTCCGTGAGGCCAGTCAGTAAGGTTGTAGCTGGCGGAGAAAATTGTTGTATCGTAGCGATGGACTGTTCCGCGTCGCCAGAAGGTACATGTACCAAGGTGGGTTGGTCAAGTTTTGTATTTGAAATTGAAATTGTTTACAACATGTACCGTATGCGCCGGTTTTTCACCAAAAAGCCGTATGCGCCGGCTGCTGTCTCTGGGCCCTCCCAACTATGCCATGCAGGGAACTTACAAGTCAGGGCTAGACCGTGAACCTCCTATGTCCAACCTCTCCAGGGTGTTAGGGGGTTTTACTCCCCCCCGGGGAGGGTCTGAAGCGGGGTGATGGTGGTGTGCATTTAGGGGCGTGCGAGGGGGCAATGTGCGGAGGTGTGGCGGGAGGTCGTGCGGGATCTGATGCGGTATATGAGTAGGATGTGATGCAGCCATTGGACAGTATGCGTGTGGAGTTGTGCAAGGATGCGAGACGTGTCGAGGCGTGCTTTGTAGACGAGTTTATCAGGAGGGTCGGTGCGGGCGGTGAGTAGGGAGGTGAGACTCGTGATGGTGGAGGAGTGCGGTGTACCTGTGCGGCTCATGACGACGGGAAGGATGTCAACCATTGTGCCTGGCCAGTGGCTGCGGATGGCGTTTGCGAGGGGTGTGTATTTGGCACGTATGAAGTCAGTTGTGTGGGAGAGGTTATTGTCTGTGCAGTATTTCCATTCCCCTATCTGAATCTTTTTTATGGATGCGTAACGTCGGCGACCGTTTGAGTGACCAACGAATCGAGGTTCGAGGATGCGGATGAAGTCAGGTTTGTGTGCGGGGGGTCGTAGCGCGGGGGGGAGAATCTCAGGTGGGAGGACGGCGGGACACGAGGTTAGGGAATCGGGCGAGATACCTTCGTTAGCAGCAACAAGGGGGGTGGGCATGTGGGTGGGGTGCGGTGGGTGGCAGTCAAGTGGAGTGTGGGCAAGGGTGGGGGAAGCAAATGATTTTATGGGTTTGTTACCGAAGTCTGCAATTATGGTTTCCCAGCGTCCTCCGTTGTGGCGTTCCAGTAGGGAGAGAAGGAGTTGTAGCGCGCTGTTGTGTCGGTCTTGTCTCAGGCCAGACATGGTGGGGCAGTTACCGGCCATGTGGCCGTTGCTAGTGAATTGGCCACATAGGGGGCAGCGCAGGGTGGGGTTATGAGTAAGAAGGCGGGTGTTGTGAACTCCCCACATGAATTCCTGCTTGTGTGTGAACTGGATATTTGTGAGGGTTGAGTGTTTTTTGTGGAAAGAGAAATCGGCGCCGTCCACCGCGGCTCGGGCGAGGAGAGCACCGTCTTTGGTGGTTTGCGAGAGAGGTGTGTGCGTGTGTTTGGTATTGTAGGTGTGTGCGTCGGCTTTGAGGTTGGTGTATCTGTAGGATAATGGGTCTCCTAGGGTTTGTGGGATGAGGATGTATGGCCAGGTCCAGTGGCCTATCGTGACCTCTGAACCTGTGGTGCATGTAGAGTCGGGTGGGTGACCATCCGCTATTTGGTTGGCGAGGGTGTCTGCGAGGTCGTTACCTAGGGAGTGGTTGTGTGCTTTGATTTTGCCGGGGTGTGTACGGATGCCTGTGTCGCAGCGGGTTTTAAGATTGTGTGTGATGGATGAGAGGGTGTCGCGGTGAATGTTGTGTATGTAAGCGGAAGGTGTTAAACCATGAAAACACAGTTAGTGTGGAAGATAACGTACGCAAACGTAGTTACAGTCACAGTCCCGCAAACGGAACAGTTACGGCGACAACCAGCCTACATGCGTGGTGTCGGGACAACAGAAGTGTAAGAGCTGTAGCCTAGCGACAGCTCTGTACCGAGTCAAACAGTTTATCGGTATGTCCGATCTAGACATGTACTAATCATATCTAGAGTAGCTTACAATAGCTATCTGCAACTAATACGTATACGGTATTACTTACAACACTCCCCCTGAAGGTAGCTACGGGATGAAGCGTTGCATAGGGTCTTGTCCTCCAAGGATCGCACTTCGGTGTCTTGCTAGTGCAGGTCCTGGGAGGGGTTTGGTGAGCATGTCAGCCACCATCTGGTCAGTGGGGAGGTACCTCAACTTGATGGTTCCCTGTTCCACGTGGTCTTTGAGGAAGTGCCACTTCAGACCGATGTGCTTAGTCTTCTCGCTGACCAAGGCATTCTGGGAGTATGCAATGGCGCTTTGGTTGTCCTCCCATATGGTGGTGGTTTCGGTGATGGGGGAGTTGAAGATTTCCCCCAGGAGTTGTCGGAGGTGGAGTCCCTCCTTGGTGGCGTCGGCCGCAGAGTAGTACTCGGCTTCACACGTGGATTGAGCCACACAAGTCTGTTGTTTGGACTTGTAACTGACTGGCCCGCGTCCGAGGGTGAAGAGATAGCCGGAGCGAGACTTGCGGGTGCTGCTGTCGTTGGCCCAATCAGCGTCGGCAAAGCCTGTGAGTTGAAGGCTGTGGTCCAGGCCCCCCCCCAACGTCAGGCGCAGGTCGATGGTGCCATGGAGGTAGCGGAGGACCTTTTTCAGAGCCTGCAAGTGTGCCTCGGTGGGCGAGGCCTGGGCAGAGCCGAGGATGCTCAACGCCGTGGAGACATCGGGGCGTGTACAAACGGCGGCGTACTGGAGGCTGCCCAGGAGGCTAGGGTAGACGTCCTTGGCCACTCCTGCGAGAGAGGGCGAGTTCAAGTGTGCAAGGCCGGCGAGGAAGCCCGGGTCCATCGGAAGGGACGACGGCTTAGAGTCGGACATGCCGTACTTGGCGAGGATGTCGCGCAGGTACTTGGACTGGTCCAGCGAGATTGTGCGCTTGGAGCGATCGCGGGTAATGTGCATGCCGAGGAGTTGGGAGAGGTCGCCGAGGTCCTTGATCTTGAACCGTGCTCCGAGGTTGGCTTTGAACGAGGCGAGCCAGGTGGCATCATTGCAGGCCGCAGGAATGTCATCGACGTACATGGCGATCATGGCGAAGACGTGGCCGGTGCGAAAGATGTAGATGCACGGATCGGAGACGCATTGTTGCCATCCATGGTCGACGAGCCACGCACGAAGTAGCATGTTGAACTCGCGGGGGGACTGCTTAAGGCCGTAGAGGCAACGCTTGAGGTGGCAAACCTTGGACGTGCCATCGGTGAAACCGAGGGGCTGGCGGATGTACACATCCTCCCGGATGGGGGCGCAGAGAAACGCTGTGTCGATGTCAAGCTGGCAGAGTTCAAGGTCGTGGGCGGCTGCGATGGTGAGGAAGAGACGCAGGCTGGCCATGCGGATGACCGGGGAGAAGGTCTCCGTGTAGTCCAGTCCAGCGCGTTGACTGCACCCCTTGGCGACGAACCGCGCTTTGAAGCGGGAGACGTCGCCGGCTGTATCCGACTTGACTTTGAAGATCCACATGTTGTTAACGACCATGCGGCCGGGGGGGAGGTCCACAAGGTCCCACGTGCCGTTGCTGATGAGGGAGGAATACTCTTGTTGCATAGCGGCTTGCCATTGGGGGGCTTGGGCGCTGTCCAAGGCAGCCCGGTAGGATATGGGTTCCACACACTCTCGGGCGGAGAGGAGTGCGATGGCAGTAGGGGACGCGCCGGCAGGTGTGTGTGGGGGACCAGTGACAAGGTCGGGGACGTGAGGGTGCTCAAAGATGTCCTCTTGAGCTTGGCCTTGTTCAGGATCACAACACGCCGTGACGAGGGTTGGTGGGTAGTCGGACAAGTGGGCAACCATATCGCCGTAGCGGGTGGGGTGGGAGCGGAGCCGAGCATGGCGAGAGGCTGCCGGGGGGTAAGGTGTGTGGGTAATGTGAGGTCGATGGGGTGGGACATGGGTGAGTCTGCGGGTACGTCGTCCGAAGAGTCGGTGATGGTCGAGTCGACGGAGGGTTGGGTGTCGAAGCCTGGGGTGTCTTCCTGAAAGACAACATGTACGGAGGTGGTGATACGACGCGTTTCCGGATTGTAGACACGATACCCGGGTGCGTCAGGGGAATAGCCCACCATGACGCCGCGAAACGCTTTTTTACTGAGTTTCCGACGTTGTTTGTCGGGGACCTTTGCGAAAACGGCGCAGCCGAAAACGCGGAACTTGGATGCGTTGGGCACCGACGACGTAAGGAGTGTGAGGGGGACGCCCCCATTAGGTCCGACCGAGCGACTGTACGTGCGGTTGCGAAGGTACACAACAGTGCTGACAGCACACGACCACATGGAGTTGGGAACGGCCATGTTGTGGAGCATCGCCGATGCATTGTCCCGGATAGTGCGCCAGGGACGTTCGGTCTTGCCAAGCATGTGGTGGGCGTATGGGGCAGAGAACTGTACCCCCACGCCGAGGTGTGCGCACATTCGTCGAGTGACTGCAGCTTCAAACACAGAGTCTGAGTCAAACTTGAGGACCGGTGCGAACGCGCCCGTCTGGGAGTGATGGCGGGCATGCAGGTGTTTGATGTCCAAAAGGATGGTTTCCAATTCCGAACATGCGTCGTCTTCAGACTTAAGGAACCGCACCCACATGTAGTTGGTGTGGTGGTCGATGACGAGCAAGCAGTAACGGAGTCCATGTGGGGAGGGGACATTGACCGGGCCCCATAGGTCGGCAGACAGGTTGAGGAGGGGTGGGATGGCTTCGCGCAAGCGGCTGTGTTGCGTGGTGCAGCTGTGGCTTTGTGAAGTAAGCAAGAGTCGCAAGAAACGTTGGTTACAGCGCTAGGTAACACAGGGCTAGTCGGAACACCGTGAGTATGCTGGGCCTGAAGGCTTTGCATGTTGAGGTGGCCAAACCGACGGTGCTAGAGGACGGGATCACACTGGGCAGTAAGGGCAACCTGAGGGGAGGGGTCAAGTGCCGCCGGTGCGGATGGGCTTGAAGGGAGGTTTGGCTGGTGGGGAAGGAGGTAGAGACCGTTCCCGGACGGTTCTAGCACATCCATGCCTGTGGGTACCAAAAGCAAACCAGTGTCGGAGTCGGAAGGGAATATGAATTCACATCCGCTGTGAGTTTGCATCCAGCTCACACTAAGTAGTCTGCCGATACGCTGCGCGGAGCGAGATGATAGGTCAGGGGTGTAGAGTGCATACACAGTGCGGTGGATGAGCTGGCCAGAGGCAAGTCTGACAGAAATCCGCACGGAGCCACTGCCCTTAACGTCAACGCCGACACCGCCCACGCGAGAGGGAGCGGAGGGGGGCGTGAATTTCACGAAGTCATCTCGGAACGCAGTGAGGTTAATCGAGCAGGCGGAATCAACGACCCAAAACTTGGACAGGTTACGACCCGGGGCGAGGGAAGAGGAGAATGCCACAGAGCTGAATGGGAAACTCACCTCGTCGTCAGCGTAGTCATCAACGCAGTCCTCGAGGGTGGGAAGGCAGTCTGTGTCATCGGCGGGGGCGTCGTCGGCAGGGACGTCGCTCAGCAGCGCAGCGTGAGCAGAGGGGGTGCCGTCGGCGGCGCCGTACTTCTGGACTGTCAGCCTACGCTTGGCGAGGTTCCACTTAAGGATAGCGTCATCTGTGGCAGTGCAGGCGGACATGAGATGGTTGAGGCTGCCACAAACGCCACACTTGCTGGGTCGATGGCCGCGAGGGTGACGGTGTGTTGGGTCTCTACCGCTGTGCGAGCCGCGGCCCGCAGCAACGAACGCGGAGATGGGAGGGGGTGATATGTCCGGAGCGGGTGTGTCCGGAGCATTGTCGTCGTCCATGTTGTGCGCAAGGTGTAGAATGCTAGCCATTACTTCATCAGCCGACATGATGTAGTCCGTGTCAAAGGCGTTGATGACGCATTGCTTCGCCTGACCGTGTGGGCCGCTGCTGGAGATACCGCGCAGCATGAGGAGACCGAGGTGGTGGGGGTGGATGGCAACAGAGCCATCAACCAATTGGCACGTGTCGTTGTAGTCGTCAAAGGTCTGGCGCATGTAGTGGACATAGTCACTGAGTGACTGACCAGGGCGCTGTCTGACCGTCAGGTTGTCCAAGAGGGACAAGGAGCGAGCAAAAGACCGACAGTCGAGGCGTTCACAAAGGATGTCCCACGCGGCAGCGGCGCAGTCAGGGCGGGCTGGAGAAACGCATTTCATCGCTTGGTCAGCGCGCGTATTCGCGCTGGCTGCATGGAGTAGCAGCGTGTAGGCGTAGTGTTGCGCTTGTTCGTCGAGCCAGACGCCAGAGTCGCGGATAGCCAGTTGTGGAATGAGGTAAGCGGCCTTGATGGAGAGGAAATTAAGGAAGGTCCTCTTCCATTGCTTAAAGTCCGTGGTCGGGCACATGGCGCTGATGGCGGAGTCGCTAAGCTAATATGAAAATAAAAAAGGTAAGCTACGGCTAGCGTGCAACCTGTGGATGCGTATTCACCCGACAGTGCACCCCCCCGTTCTCCAGCTTGGACCCGTGTGCACCATGTCCACACACGACGAGTGCGTCGGTGTGGGTGGCTGGCTATCTCCGGCGGGTGGCTGACTTAAGAGGGTGGTGGCGGGGTTTAAACTCGCAGTTTATACTGGCGATACCGCCGACTACAAGTTGAAAGTACTAGGAGTCTAAAGAAACTTGCCTTCTGCGGGAGAGCTGTCGATCGCAGCTCGCCGAACCAGGTTGTCGCGCGTGAGTGACGTGAGGCGGGGGCCCATAACCTCTTAAACCATGCAAACACAGTTAGTGTGGAAGATAACGTACGCAAACGTAGTTACAGTCACAGTCCCGCAAACGGAACAGTTACGGCGACAACCAGCCTACAGACGTGGTGTCGGGACAACAGAAGTGGGAGAGTTGTAGCCTAGCGACAGCTCTGTACCGAGTCAAACAGTTTATTGGTATGTCCGATCTAGACATGTACTAATCATATCTAGAATAGCTTACAGTAGCTATCTGTAACTAATACGTATACGGTATTACTTACAACAGAAGGGCAGTTTAAGTATCCTTGTATGAGGCGGAGGGAGCACGCAGTGTCTGTGAGGAGGTGGGTGCGGCCAAGTCGGAGGCCTATATCTATGCCAGTTAATTCAGCGCGATTGATTGTGTACGAGGGAGGGGTAGAGGTCACCAGGATTTTGATTTTGGTGTCCGAGGCGGGGTGGGTAGCTGCTGCTCCGAGGGGGGACGAGCTTCCTTTTTTCGAGCCGTCTGTGTATACAAAGTCCTGCCAGTTCCAAGCAAGGATACCGCTAAATGGGGGGTATGTTAGATGCAGGGGTTCCGGGAGGGGGTACGTTAGAGGATGAGTTGGGCTTGGGGGGAGGTGGTATATACTTGTTGAGTGGGGTGAGCAGGTGTCAAAGAGGTGTGGAGGTGGGGTGGTGATGATTGGGTTGGGGAGGTGAGTGTCGTAGATAGATTCGAGAGTGTTGTGAAGTGCGGTCATGGCTGTGGGTGATGGGAGTGTGGAGAGTGCGAGGGGGTTGGCGACGAGGTATATGTCGACCATCCATCGAGTGCCGAATGGGGTAGGGGTGGGGTTGCCATTGTGTTGGTCGGGGGGTAGGAAGGTGTTTGCGTCATTGGGGAGGGTGTAAAGGTGGTGGGTGTATGGGGAGTTGATGTATTTGGAGTGGCGGTAGGGTGTGTGTTCCCATCGGGGGAGGATGAGGATGGTTGCGCTGGGTGTGTGTGGGGCTGTGAGGTGTGCGCTGGTGATTGCGTGTTCCATGGCGCGGCGCATGCATTCGTGTTCGTATTCGGGGTTGGCTATGTTGGTGCCTTGCCAGGTGTGTGGGGCATTGCTGCCACTAGATGAGAAGACTATAGCTTCGGGGTAGAGGGAGTGGTAGGTGTGGGAGTGAAGGGATTTATTGAGGGGGTCGGAGTAGAGTTCTGTCTGTGTGTGGAATGTGTGGCGGAGAGCTGTGAGTAGGTCTTCTCTAGTGGCCCATCTACTACGGGTGGTGGTGGCGGGTGTGGGTGAGTGTATTTCTGAGCGAGAGCCTAGGCGAGTGAGGAGGTGGTAGACCTCCTCTTCGAACGTATGCTGCGTGAGGTCGGGGCGGAAAAGTTGAAAGAGGTGGCGGACGCGGTGGCCGTTGAGGGTGGTGACCGCGCGGCCGTCGGGAGTGCATAGTATGGTTGTGTCGTGGAGTGATGGGTGTGCGTGGATGGTGAATTTACCGGTAGGTAGCATGTCGAGGTCGGGGTTATTAATGGGGTCGTGGTTGAATGTGATTAGGGGGTGTGACCACGGAGGGGGTCCGGGTTCCGGCAGGATGGGTGCGTTGGAGGGGACATAGCCGGAGTTAAATGCGGTGAGGGCGGTGGGGCCGGAGGGGGTCTGTCAACAACATGTGGATCTTCAAAGTCAAGTCGGATACAGCCGGCGACGTCTCCCGCTTCAAAGCGCGGTTCGTCGCCAAGGGGTGCAGTCAACGCGCTGGACTGGACTACACGGAGACCTTCTCCCCGGTCATCCGCATGGCCAGCCTGCGTCTCTTCCTCACCATTGCAGCCGCCCGCGACCTTGAACTCTGCCAGCTTGACATCGACACAACGTTTCTCTGCGCCCCCATCCGGGAGGATGTGTACATCCGCCAGCCCCTCGGCTTCACCGATGGAACGTCCAAGGTTTGCCACCTCAAGCGTTGCCTCTACGGCCTTAAGCAGTCCCCCCGCGAGTTCAACATGCTACTTCGTGCGTGGCTCGTCGACCATGGATGGCAACAATGCGTCTCCGACCCGTGCATCTACATCTTTCGCACCGGCCACGTCTTCGCCATGATCGCCCTGTACGTCGATGACATTCCCGCGGCCTGCAATGATGCCACCTGGCTCGCCTCGTTCAAAGCTCAACTCGGAGCACGATTCAAGATCAAGGACCTCGGCGACCTCTCCCAACTCCTCGGCATGCACATTACCCGCGATCGCTCCACGCGCACAATCTCGCTGGACTAGTCCAAGTACATGCGCGACATCCTCGCCAAGTACGGCATGTCTGACTCTAAGCCGTCGTCCCTTCCGATGGACCCGGGCTTCCTCGCCGGCCTTGCACACATGAACTCGCCCTCTCTCGCAGGAGTGGCCAAGGACGTCTACCCTAGCCTCCTGGGCAGCCTCCAGTACGCCGCCGTTTGTACACGCCCCGATGTCTCCACGGCGTTGAGCATCCTCGGCTCTGCCCAAGCCTCGCCCACCGAGGCACACTTGCAGGCTCTGAAAAAGGTCCTCCGCTACCTCCATGGCACCATCGACATGCGCCTGACGTTGGGGGGGGGGGGGGGGCTGGACCACAGCCTTCAACTCAAAGGCTTTGCCGACGCTGATTGGGCCAACGACAGCAACACCCGCAAGTCTCGATCCGGGTATCTCTTCACCCTCGGACGCGGGCCAGTCAGTTACAAGTCCAAACAACAGACTTGTGTGGCTCAATCCACGTGTGAAGCCGAGTACTACTCTGCGGCCGACGCCACCAAGGAGGGACTCCACCTCCGACAACTCCTGGGGGAAATCTTCAACTCCCCCATCACCGAAACCACCACCATCTGGGAGGACAACCAAAGCGCCATTGCATACTCCCTGAATGCCTTGGTCAGCGAGAAGACTAAGCACATCGGTCTGAAGTGGCACTTCCTCAAAGACCACGTGGAGCAGGGAACCATCAAGTTGAGGTACCTCCCCACTGACCAGATGGTGGCTGACATGCTCACCAAACCCCTCCCAGGACCTGCACTAGCAAGACACCGAAGTGCGATCCTTGGAGGACAAGACCCTATGCAACGCTTCATCCCGTAGCTACCTTCAGGGGGAGTGTTGTAAGTAATACCGTATACGTATTAGTTGCAGATAGCTACTGTAAGCTACTCTAGATATGATTAGTACATGTCTAGATCGGACATACCGATAAACTGTTTGACTCGGTACAGAGCTGTCGCTAGGCTACAGCTCTTACACTTCTGTTGTCCCGACACCACGCATGTAGGCTGGTTGTCGCCGTAACTGTTCCGTTTGCGGGACTGTGACTGTAACTACGTTTGCGTAAGTTATCTTCCACACTAATTGTGTTTGCATGGTTCAATACACTCAACAGCGTCAAATCATCCGGTGTCAAAATAAGACCGGTTTCCTCGTGTAACTCACGAACAACAGCGTCCACAGGCTCTTCGTTAGGTAAGACAGAGCCAGCCGGGGACCACGGTTTACCAGTACGAGGCTCACGTTGTAATACCAGCTTCACATCCGACAGTTTAGTTCCTCCAACATGAATTACCAACACCACGTAATGTCCAGGTCCTACAGAAGCCATCTCGAATCAATCACGCAACGTCGAGCGAATCAATGAGCAACGAAAACGTGGGTCGACCAAAGAGCTCCGAAACCAGTGTGGCGGTTAGCCTCGTCAAGCTGAACACTAGCACAAATCAGTTCTAATCTGTCTAGTTCTGTCGTTGCAAGATGGCAAAATGATGTTGTCGAGAGACGATGGTGGAAGATGTCTCACTGTTGTACTTAAGCAGTATATGTTATAAGTGAACAAAGGAATTGTTAAAATGGTTCTGTCACCTCCCTCTACTGCACTGGGCTTAAATAGGTTTCTGCCCAGCTAGCTTACGCCTCGTAGCTTCGCTTACGTGTCAGGCGTTAAGGCTGTCTAACCGTCGTCATCTGTCCTGAGACGCAGCTCGTCTAGCATGGAGAATCACGACGTTGCCCGTTCTGCATCGGAGAACTCGCTTAGGCGCGTCTTTTAGCTAGTTAGATCAACTGTGCGTATCTGTACGTACCGGGTGGTACTGGTCGTACAGTAGCATCAGTGCCCTTATAAATATTGAAGTAGCGACGTACCCACGTTTGTACGTCCGTCCTATGGAAAAACACGAATTAACGTTTGTAACGAGTACCTGTACAATGTCCTGCAATGTATTGTTGCATGACGGTACTCGTCACACTTTGGTATCTGTCATACGCGCCACTTATGCCGCCCGTCGTCCCTTTGCGAGTCGGCCCGGGTGTAGGGGGGCGGGTGATGCTTTGCATCGGGCTGCTAGTGCTACTGCGGGTGGGCGGCGAGCAACATCTACTCGTGTTGGTTCGCGGAAGGTTGCCGGTGCTTGTCGGCGCACGGCGGCTGCTGATGCTTTCGCAAAAGCATGCGGACATATGGCTATTGTTAGTGGTGTTGTTGATGCAGCTACTAATGCTTATGGTGTTGCTAGTGGCGGTGCTGCTGCGGCTGTTGGTTGGCGAATAGCTCATGTTGTTGGTACTTGCGAGCAAAACGCCACAACTAGGGGTATTTGTGTTGATGGTGCTGCTACATGGGGTGCTCCTAATGATGTTGCTGCATGTGATGGTGCTAGTTGGCGGTCGGATGTTGTTGTTTCACCTAGTGGACAGCGAGCAACTGTTGCTGGGTCCATTGGTGCAGTCACTGATGGTGTTGTTGGTGTTGTGGCAGCTGCCGGTGTTGTTTCGCGGTCAAGTGTTTCTACTATTCATGGTGGGCGGAGGGTTGTAGCTGGTGGTGTTGTTGTTGTTGCCGGTGGTGGTGTTGCAGCTGTTGCTCGTAGTGGGGGTGCTACATGTGGGGTTTTTGCAGTTGTTGGTGCTTGTTTTTGGCCGGGTGCTATTGCACCTTCTAGCGGACATAGAGATGTTGTTGGTAGGGCAATTGGTGGCGTTGTTGTTCTTGCTATAGGAGCCACCGGTGCTCGTTCACGGACAGCTTTTGCAAATGGTGATACTTCTTGTGGTAATTTTGGTGGTGTTGCTGCTACACGTGGAGCTATTGTTGTTGGATGGCACCAAGCTGTTGTTGTTGTTACTAAACCTGGTGGGCTTCGGGTTGTTGCTCTTGGTGTTGCTCCGTTTGTTCCTACTACAAGTAGAGCCTTTGTTGCTAGATTGCACCAAGCTATTGTTGTTGTTACTAATGTTGGCGGGCTTCGCCATGTTGTTGCTGGAGGTGGCGCTATTGCTGCCCTTGATGATGTTGCTGCTAGTACCTCTGTTGCATGTGTTAATACGGGTTGGCGGTACCTCTGCTAGAGTTACGGGTACATTGCTAGTACCTCTGTTGCATGGGTTGATAAGGGTTGGAGGTACCTCTGATACCTCTGCTACGCGTGGAGCTATTCCTGCTGGATGGCTCTAGGTTGTTGCTATTGTTCCTGACGCAAATGGGCTTCTCCTTGTTGTTGTTGGTGTTGGTCCCAGTGTTGCTAGTACTATTGCTGCATGTGTTGATGCTTGTTGGCGGCTAGTTGCTGGTATTCGTATGCAGAGGGCTGCGGCTGGTGGTGTTGTTATCGATGCTAGTGGGCAAGGGTTGCACGTGGTGGTGCTTTTGGTGGTAATGTTGCTACAAGTGGAGCTAGTGTTGCTACATGGCAGGACGTTGTTGTTGTTGTTACTAATGTTGGTGGGCTCCGAGATGTTGTTGTTGGTGGTGGTGTTGCCGTTGCTTCTGATGTTGTTAATGGTACTAATGTTGCATGCGTTGATGTTGGTTGGCGGCCGGTTGCTAGTATTTAGAGGCAGAGGATAGTGGGGTTGTTGGTGTTGTAGCAGCCGCCGGTGTTGGCTCGTGGCCATCTGTTGTAGTTGGCCCTCATGGGTAAAGAGCTGATCGTGCTACTGCCGGATACGCTTTTGCACCTATTGGCGTTGCTTGGTGATCGGCCTATGCTCGCGGTGTTCGTGGGCAGCGGGTTGCAGGTAGTGGTGTCGCAGCTGGTGTTGCTACTGTTGCTACTATTGATGTTGCTGTGGGAGCTGCGGCTTCCGGGGATAGCCCGCGCCCAACTGCTAGTGTTGATGCGGGTGGGCACAAACATGCGTCTTGTGGTAGGGCCGGTGGTGGTGCTTATGGAGCTGCTTGTGATGGCTCGCGCCCGGTTACTGCTGTATGGGCTCTTGGACACACAACCATAGATGGGGATGGCGCCAGTGTGGCCGCTCCCGTTTCTCCACTGACGTCTCATTATTGAACTGGTTGCTCCCGTCCGCCGCACCATGATCCATGCCCCCTCCGAACAAGTGTCACCCCTCACCAAACTTTCCTCTAGTGGACTCCCCCCCTTGGCTCCACTCCCTCCCCCACCCCAAACTTAGCCGGTGCTTACGCCCCCCCCCACCTCCATCTAATGGACTCCCTTTACCTCATGGACAAGCCTTTATGCCCTCGTATGCTGCCGAACTCCACCGAGAGGCTTCTCTCCGATCCCCCCCTCACGCCGTTGCTCTTGCCTCATGATGCTCCGACAATGACCTTGTCGCTTGCCTATTGCGGCTTAGACCAATCACTGCGGCCCTAGGGGTTTGTGCGACAGCGAGAGGTGACCTCAGTTTTGCTCTACAAGATACCCTCGAATATGCGACCTCCCTTCCCTCAACGCAATTTTTGGCAATTCACCTCTTTGGCGGCCTCTTCCTCCGACCGTTTCCGGCGACGGCCGATGCTCGCATCCACTCCCTTGTTCAACGTCGAGCCCGTGTTTGGTTCTCGACGTCCGGAGAGGACGGACTCGCGGGCATTGACACCCTTCTACGTGATATTCGATATAAAGGTGAGCTTGCCCGTAGGTACCCGAGGGCTTCTGTGTCTAGACGCTCCGTTGGTCGGGGCCGGGATGAGGGGCGGCTCTCGTCGTCGCCGGGCCCAACCCATTCAACTAGAGCAGCATCACCCACTGACTCACCTCTATGAAGGTGACCTCCGACGCCGTGCTCCCTTCCGTCGAGCCCGTGAGCTAGTGGAATTCGGCAACTTCGACGGGCCCGTATGGCCATGTATGGTGCCGACTTCGGAATGGTGGAGGACTTAGACGCGGCTCTGGCTGCTCTTCAGCGGTTGCATCCTCGGCCTAGTACTCCCCATCCCTTTCGTGACCTCCCCGACCCCCTGAACCCCCCCCCCCCCCCCCCCCCCCCCCCCCCGTCGCGCCCACTCCTCACTTATCTAGACGACCGTGACAGCCTCCAAATATGGGAGGAGTCTATGCTTTTTGTCATGAGAAAAACACCTCGCTTGTGAGCCCCCCATGTTGATGGTTGGCGCTAGGAACATGTCCGTGACTTTAATGTTCCGGCATGGCGCAAGTGGGTAAACCGCAACTCGATGGGAAACATTCCCGAGGTTGTGGATGACTTTCTGGCGAGTGCGACCGGGTGGGCTCTTCACAAGCAAACATGGGTCGACCGTGACGCCACTCGCCTTTGGGGTGAGGCTCCTCGAGTTCGGCCGCTTGCTAATGGCAACGTCTTATTGCGGTTAGCTAATTGTCACGCCATGGCGCGGATAGCGCCTGTTGCGGCCGACCACCTCGTTCATGTACAAAGATGGGTTTCACCATAGCTGGTATCAAGCGAGCCATTCATACCATCTCGTATCGGCCTACAAACTTTTCTTGATTGCAACCTACAAAGCTTGGACCTATAAAACGCCTTCAACACCATTTCCCGCCGGAGTTTCCTTGTTGAGTTGTACAAGAATCCCAACTTGCATCCTATAATCCCGTTGGTTGAGATGATATATTTATGGGATTCTACGTTGTATTATTTCGGACCCAACGATGCTTCGCTCTTGCACCACGCGGTCCATTCTCGTACGGATGTTCGACAAGGAGATCCTTTTGGCTCGATTTTGATCAAATTAGCTATCAGCACCCCCTCCGGAATAGTGGCGAACGGTGCAAGGACTCAGCGGCGATCCAAGCCTTTTTAGACGATGGCAAGTATTTGATCAAAACGCCTTTCGCCTCGACTGTGATTACGGTGGCTACGGGGGAATTGGGGAAAGTCTGCTCGAGGGTTCAAGCAATCAAATCTTAGTGCATGGTACCTCCGGATACGGCTCCTGAACTTGTTGAGGTGATACGGGCGATGGCCCCCATTGCTACGGGTACTACTAACCTTGGAGCCCCTTTGGCGATGGACTTCTCGATGGCAAATGGCCCTCCGGCATCTCACAATGAGAACTATGAACATTCTTGACTGCAAGACACCGTGGAGGCTCATAAACTCCTCTTGGACAAGATCGTTTGCTTTGCTATGTCGGACTTCTGACAGGGACACACGCCGCTTTTCGCTTGATGATCGCATGTGCGGTATGCCGCTGTGGGTTTTTGCTTAGCACCTTCCCCCCACATATCTGCCGACCGTACCTTGCTACTGCAGATAGGGCCGTTTGTATTGCAATTTACTGAATCTTGGGCGTTTCTCAGGACGTACAAACATTCGATCATCTGAATTGTGCTATGCGCCCGCTTTCCCTCACCGCGGAGTTCGGGAGCTTAATGTACCGTCCCTCGAGCTCGACTCCGAACCTTTCACTATGCTTCATTTACTGTGACCCTCGCCAACATGATTAGAGATTACGAGTCCGAGTCGCTAGGTCCTATGTACAATCTCATCCAACGGGAACTCCTAAATGTTGTCACTTAAACTTTACCGTGGGCGGTTTAATTACGGAGTTCGTATGATACCATCTCCACTACGGGCGGAATTGGATTTCGTGGTATTGACTAACACACTAAATCAAAACCTTTCCGATTATGCTCGGCCCGTTGTCGAGTTGGTGGTATCTCCGGTTAACATTGAGGTGGCGCCCGCTACCCAATTGACTTGCCTACAATTTCCGACTCCCGATGCTCTCACTCGCTCGGGAGATTCATGGGGCAACATACAATGGAGTATTTCGCGCATTCTTCGTGCCCGGGCGTACCTTGACCTCTTGGCGTTTTGCAGACCTTCTCCAACTGAATATATTAAGGTGACTTCGGGTACGGGTCGCGGGGCTTTGGCTCTCATTTTTGCTTCACATGAGTTCAATTTCATGGTGCCACTCGGTTGTTATACGATGGCAACGCACCGGGTGCTTGGCCTCACTGTGGAGCGCGCCTCTCATGTTCGAAAGTGCTCTCGGTGCAATGAGGCTCACTCAAAGTCTCGTGGGTCTGGATCTTCGTCGACGGTATCGGGCGCCTCTATGTCGGGTGAGCGACCCACAATTGTTATGCTTATGGACCACATCCCCCACTGCCAAGCTCTTGGTACGTCGTTCAGCTCCACGATCGGATTGTCCACGTTCTTGAAAAAATCATGCTTGAAGCGGGGGCTACTAAGGGGCGGGACTTGCGGTTGGAGGTCCGCCGTTCGGTCGGGAGCTTCTCGAGATTTGGTTTGGTTAGATTTTATGGCTTCACATTGTTATCTTGTTGTTGATGTGAAGGTTACAAGTGCTCGCACGAACACCAATGTTCCTCGTATAGGTGCTCGTCTCCCACGCCTTGGCAGTCTTGCATTGGGAGCTCAGCATGACAAACTCGATCCGGACCGTCGCACTTCTGCTTTGCTTGGCACGCCTTCGGTCCAATCGGTCCATGACTACTATCCTTACTCAGAAGGATGGGGGCCGGTTGGCGCCTAAGGCGGCTGAGTTGGTTGATCGCATGGCTTTCTTTGGTTGCAGTTCATCGCTTCCCTAGCATGGATGTTGCTGACTCTCGTTCTTTGCGATGTGACAATTATGTCCGTATGCAACATTTCGTTCGTCGAACTACTTCTTTTCCTTTTCGACGTTTTTTGGGGGATGTGCGGCGAGAATTCATGCAACGTCTTTCAACTGCTCTTCATGGTACTCTGGGTTCTTATTCCCTCGACGCTTTGCAGGAGGGCAGTGCTGATGCTGTGGCATGCCTTCCTTTTCCTCGGGCTTAGGTTTTTTTCTCTCCTTTTTTCTTCTTTTTGCTTGGTGGTCTCCGCTGCTATTCATCCTTGTAAGAATATTTTTTATTCTAGTTGTACTGGACAGAATCATTTCTTTTTTGAATCTTCTGCTGATGCTTGTAATAAAATTTCAATGGAGGGCAGCGCTGACGCTGTGGCATGCCTTCCTGTTCCTCGGGCTTAGGCTTTTATTCCCTCTTTTCTTCTTTTTGCTTGGTGGCCTCAGCCACTGCTTTTTCTTGTAAGATTTTTTGTCTTGTAATACAATTTCAAATTCAAATTGTCTATTTCAAGCACGTTTCTTATTTGGTGCTAGGTTTATGCACAATGTAGTGCTTTCCTTTTGTTGTGCTTCGGATTCCGTGATCCTCTTGTCACTCTTGCCCTCATCTTGTTTCCCCTCCCACTTTCCCTGTCCGTGCTCATCTGGTTCTTCTTGTAAGCAATATCTTTCTTATTTGGTGCTTGTAATTCCATGCTTGCAGTGGGTCATCATTACTAAAATGATGATCTGAAATATGTCAAGCGATATTACGTACGGGTACCTATAATAATAGGTACAATGTACAAGCAGCAGCGACTGACCGGATGAAGCAAACTACTGCGCGCTGATCCTGATGTTGAAGATAAATATAATACATTTCTTACAAGAAAAAGGAGTGGAGGCCACCAAGCAAAAAGAAGAAAAGAGAAATACAATCCATAAAAAAACCTGCAACACTCCCCATATGTAATCCTTATGTGAAATAATATGTGTACTTGGCGGTAAACAACCCTGCCCGTATACTACTGACACTACAAAACCAGGCGCGCGCGCCTCAAGCGAGTGGTTCACCCTACAGGTACACTACTGCTACGCTACCATCTACAATCCGCTGAACGAGAAGCTAACGGCTTGTGCCCACACACAGTTGACGACACGGAGTTTGAGCTTCAGCTTCTTGCTAGTCTCCCGCTCTCAGTTTGTTGTGGTATAGCGATTTTCGTTCCAGGTGCGGTACTTTCTAGCCACGTTTCAGTAATATCGTGTGCTGACCTGCGTGCACTCTTTTCTCCTACTCGGCTGCGGTTAGCCCTCGTCCTTCGGCTTTGAACACTTCCGGCTCGCCAGCTATAGACACCAACATTTCCCGGAAATGCGTGAGTTCCCAAGCTGACGTTGTCTGTATTGCGTTGCAAAGGTTCCTGTTCGTTTGTATCCTTCGAAGTACGGGCAGGATGGCCGAGGCTGCGCTCACCATGAGCCTGGATGACCTCATTAAGACGTCCAAGTCCAAGGCACCCGCCAAGGCAGCAGGCCGCGGGGGCAAAGGGTAAGCGCGCACCACCAAATCTTACCAATATCGCCCTGCCTGTCACCCGATTTGAAGCCTATCTCCCCATGTAAGGTTTTATCATCAGATCTCCCCGCCGGATGCCCTGTTTTGTCCTATTGTCGTCTGCGTTTTCTTGGCGCCCATTTTTGTTTTAACTACTATTTCAATCGATACGACCTTATTTTTCTTCCTGTGCTATGCCTCTTTACCTTTGCCCTTCTCCTGTTTTTGTCTCCACCGGGTGTTTCATCTCCCACCAATGCTTTGTTTTTCCTCTCCTTCTTCTGTTTCGGTTGCTGTGCTGAGTTGCCTCACGCGCTTGCAGTGGCGCCAAGGACTCTGGGTTGGGTGTCAAGAGGGCTGGCGTTGCGAAGGGTGGCAGGGGAGGAGGCCGTGGAGGCACCAAGGTAATTGCTCGATACCCCTATAATATATTTTATAGCAAGAAGAATGAAACTATACCTCGACATGGCCAGTTTTTCTGTAGTAGCTATATAATATGCATGGGTACTTTTTTCTGCCGTTAGTTACCATATATTCCGTTGATTTCCATTTACCTACTGGCCTGGATATCACCATGGGCGCTGGCGCTTGTAGGGTATGCATGTTACATTTTTAGGGCAAGGTAGGGACTAATATGCTTGGATCGGTGTGGCTTTGTCACTCAGGTGGGAGGCCGTGGCGGCGGCGGTGGTGGTGGCCCCCGCCCGCCCAGGGTGGACCTGGACAAGGTCGGCAAGTGGGGGCATGACATGTTCAATGGCCCTGGCCACCGCCACGGCGGTGGCGGTGGCCGTGCAGGCCCTGTCACTACGGACTACACACTGTGCGTACCTATGCACCGTCCTGGACGCCGTTGAGCATCCCAGCCTGTCTTGACTCATCAGCCCATTTTGGCAACCAGCCCCTCTCCGCCACCTCGGCAGAGACCGGCCTGCCTCCACGAAACTATGCCGTGCGCAGTCAAAACATACATGTATATGCAAGTGAAGTGGGTCGTTTATGAGCTTTGTATGACATGACATCTCTCGAGTTGTGTGGCCTGTTTCGGGGGTCAGCCACGCAGTGATGAGTTTGGGGGTGGTTGGCCCCTCGGGAAGCGCTTCCAGTACGGATTGGCTGCTCCATTTCTGCTCTCAAGCAATATTTTACTACGGTGTCGTCAAAACGAGTTTGGGAGGACAGAGTCCCTGAAGAGAGGGGGATCTTAGTCTCAGCCGTAATTTCGTCTGCAGCAACATCGCAGATAGCCAAAATGATTCCCTCTTTTACCCCTACACCTTAGTACACCGGCAGGGGCAGATCATCCTCCATCCAGAGCTGCTTGTTTATTGGAGCTTTGGAAGGGAGGAGCGCGGCGATGTGAAATCTTCAGCGCATTGCTGTGACACTGGTCGGTATTGTTTTTGTTTCTTTTTTGCCATCGTGTAGGTACATCTCCAACCTCGACTTCAACGTCACCAACTCCGATCTAAAGGTAACTTGCAACTGGTGTATGCGTGCAAGATCGCTTTCACGTGCTTTTTGTCTTGAAGGCTCTGAAATGCCTCTGCATTTGTGTTCACAGGAACTGTTCTCCGACTATTCCTCAGTTAAGAAAAGTACTCTCAAGTTTGACAAGAGCGGGCGCTCGGAGGGCACTGCGATTGTTGTCTTCGGCAACAGGGACGAGGCGCACAGGGCTAAGAACCGCTACACCAAAATGTGTCTGGACGGTAAAGTAATGCAGCTGGAGCTGGTTGAAGGTGCAGCGGGGTCGGTGAAGAAACTCTCCAGTGGTATCATGTGCGCCCACTCTCTCTCCTCCAAATGTCTTCTGTACTAAGCTTGTCACCGTACCTAGTGTACTGTTTGTATTTTTTTTAATTGTGGTTTGAATGCCCCTCCTTCAGGCTGAGCAAGGGTGGAGGAGGGGGTGGCGGCGGTGGTGGTCGTGCTGGTCGAGGCAGGGTGTTCACGCAGGCTCTGTCGAGTGTGGAGGGTGGTAGTGGCAGGAGGGGAGGGCGCCGAAGGGGACGTGGAGGCAGGCCGGGCGGGGTAAGTCACTCTCTCCCTCAATATTTGTGTGTGTGCGTGCTCGAAGCTGTCAAGGCCGTGTGAATATTTACAGAGTTGCTTACTAATGTTTTGTTCTATGCACCTGCGCCAGAATGCTGCTATGGACATGGAGGAGTGAATTGCTTGCTCAGGTGTCTTCAGTTAACTTGTACACGAGAATCTGTGCCTGTTCGTAATCTTAGTAATGTGCAGTGGTGGCCTCTCCGGACTCGCGCAGTCTGGACGAACTCCGGAGGACCATCCCTCCTGTTCTTGTCAGCCTGTAATTAAGTACTGCACGTGCAATGTGCTTGTGCTCCAGTACTCATGTATTGCATTGCTGCGTCATGCCATCTGCTCACATTGCGGGCCAAGCATTTGCAATTTTTACAAACGAGCTCACCACGGTCATGCATAGAGTGTAGGGGTAGGGCCCATACCAGCGTGGCATGTAGAACATTATATTCTGGGATGCGCGATTAGCTAATTCATTCAGCCCATCAGCGTAACTTCACATCACATGCAGCAGATTCTCAGAACGTGGGTCGTCCTTTCTCGCCAGTGTGTTTGGGGCTCTATAAATTGATACATTAGAAAAAGGGGGGATTCATCGCCTTGTTGTCGTTGTGGGCCCGTCACAGCATCGCAAATGGGCTCACCAAAGGTACACAGGCATTGCTACGATTGACTGGCGCAGAAGAGGACAGAATCCCGGCGTCCGGGCTCTGCTCCTGCGGCACGACATCGGCCTCGGGCGCCAGGAAGTACTTGCGAATCTCGTGGATGCTGGGTTTGGCGTTAACGCCTCGTCTCCGTCCGCTGACTGACTTGGAAGAGGTGCGCCGAATTGTGCTGGTGCTCACGAGGTTGGAGTTGTGCATGCCCTCCGGAATCATGTACACGGGCGTGTACCCTGGAGAGGAGGGTGTTGGTCCCTTGATGCTGGCTGTTCTGCGGGGAGGACTGCTGCTGCTGCCGGTGGTGACGGTCTCCTCCTGTTCTGATGGAAACAGTTCCTCCTCATGCCCTGCATTCCGTCCCTCACCTTCCTCTGTGGCTGCGGAAGGCAGTGGGTGCGCGCTGATGAATGCCAACCACTCGTGCATGACGGTGGCGGTGGCGTAGACGCAGCTGCACCCCACCATCATGACCATCAGCTGCGACACCACCTTGGACGCCGTATCGTCGTCCATGAGCGGAGGGAAGGGAAGCGCGAGGTCCAGGCACTCCACCCCCTCTTGGTGCCGGTGCTGGTTGGAGAGCCGCGACCGTCGGTTCTCGACCTGTAACCCCTGCCGCTTCCGTCGCTGCAACGCTGCGCCCAAGCCCCCGCTCGACGTCTGTAACTGCTCCAGCGCCGCGTTGGAGCCGCGATGGAAGGAGCTCTCTAAGAGATTCGTCGCAAAGCCGACAAACGCGTTGGTGGCGGCGCCCGACGCGGCCCACACCCCGGTCGCCCCACCCGCGCTCGCCACCATATACCCTGCAAAGCGTAACATCCCGACCTCCGGGAGCTTTTTTCAGGAGTGTGACACTATCGGACGAGCAGAAAGACTGTAACGACGAGCGGAGTGTAGGGCGCGTCACGGGTAGTCCAACCCGAGATTAGGGGTGCCCCAGCTCCCGGGTTAGTACACTCAGGCCAGATAGGGTTGCTTTAAGTAATGAGTAGGCTTGCCAGGAGATATACCACCGCGCCAGGCGCTACATATCCCCAACGTTGCTGAAGAGAGGCGTTGTGAGACGTCTGCAGCCAGACAATGTCCAGGTACAGTCCAAGCGCCGGCTCGTGGAAGCGTCCAAAGCTGGTCCAAAATAAATAACAAGAACAGGGGTTTTTGCTTCACGAGAAGGCTGCTTTCCGGAATACGATTTATAGATGAACGGTACTCTTGCGCTTCGATCTGAACAATGCTTTGGGTGTGACAGAAGAGCTTATTGCAGCTTTTCTTCCGGAAGGCCGGAAACGGTGGTCTCGGGTCTGTGCGAGCACAAGCTGACGTCGTCCTCAACGCCAGGAGCAGCCCCGAAGTGTCGTTAGTAGTCCGTACAGGCGGTGAAATGTGGAGCTACTAACATTTTTGATTACAGTCAATTGATAATACAAATTGCATGAGCAGAAAAGCATTTGCTTATTTAATTAAGATTTGTCATTTTCCAAAAATGATATTTATCCGGACCACACCCTATACGAACGTACCTCTACGGATATTACTTAAGATTAGGCCATATCTGACCGACAATAGTGGCGGTTGCGTCCGCAATAAAATCTCCTGTCGCCACCATCAATTATTTATACTCATATAATGATTTAGCGAGCACAATTCATTTAATGTGCCGGGCGCGCGGCTCCGAGGGGCGACACCGCGACATCCCCCCACTCCAGTCGCCCGCCTGCAGCGGCAGCAGATTCTTGTCGACAGTAGATTGAACCCCTCTACAGTCTGACATTCTATACTCACGCCGCGTCAATAGAAAAATCATTCCATTATTCAGTGGCGGGTTTAAGTCAAGACGCAGTAAACGAAACTACAGGTGCGCGACCACGCCCCCAGCTTTCCCGAACGGGACGGAGCCGATCGCCACCTCCGGTCTGCTTCAGGCGGACTACACCCTGCAGTCCGCGCTCCTTGAACGCAATCTAAAAATACATCGTATAGCAGTTCCCGAAGTAGGTGTGCTTATTTTTTCTAGCTGCGTCTGATGCAATCGTTCCTACTCACGCAAGCTCTGGTGGTGCCGTGGTGAGGGTTTCTTCGCCTCCCCGTGTGTTTTATTCCACCGGGTCGCAATGCTCCGACTGTCCCCCAATCATGGCACACGGGCTTCGCTTGAACACTTCTACTTGGCATGGTTTTCGCTTTATCTATCGTATATAACCTTAATGTTTGGGACGTTCGTATCCATGACAGTGTGCCTTGCTCGTAACCAAGACCGTCACAGATATCGGATCCCGCGGTTGAAGGTGGGACAGAGGGTGTTGTGGCAGCTGTCGTATGTACCGTAGTACTGCAGTTTTTTTCCGTCGCTCCCCGTACCCCCTTCGCCTCTATGGTCGCCAACGCTGCTTTTACTCAGCAGCACTGGTCGGCTCAGCGAAGCCGGCATCAATTAGGCGATCAGCTTTGGGTTTGACGTCTCGCTTGGCCCGCGCTGGGCACGGGAGGTGTGGGTTTACTCTGCCGTTGGCGTCTTCGAGTGGATAGGGTATATTGGGGCTTGTTTAGGGTCTGTAGGGTATCTATAATCTTAGGTATGCCTTTCCACCCTTTGTCCCTCTCAACCTGCGCTTCCCGCTCACGCGCAGCCGCCCTATCTGCCTCCAGAGGTACTTGACAAAGAGAGAGCCGGGAGAGGGAGGAAGGCAGCCATGGTCGTGGACGTCCCGCCCAGCCCGACGCCGAGCAGCTTCAGCCACCGCAGCTATGGCAGCAGTGTGCCGCCCAGCCCCGCCGCACAACGCATGCTGCAGGCTTACCGTGCGAAGTACACCATAATGAACATGGTGGACAAATTGAGGAGCAGCAAGCCGGAGGACAGGATAGCAGGCGCGAGTCAGATCGAGAAGCTGGCTGCGGACGGGGAGGAGATTCAGGGGCTATTTATGGAGGCGAGGGCGGTGGAGCTGCTGGTGGCGATGTTGCAGCGGGGGCTGCAGGAGGCAGAGGTGGCGGTGAAGGCCATCATCAACATGGTGTGCCGGAACCACGAGTGCAAGGAGGCGGTGCGGGGCGCGGGCGGTGTGCCTCACCTCATCACGCTCACCAACGTGCCGCCGCAGCAGCCAATCACGCGGTGGGCGGTGTGGGCGGTGGGGGCTGTTGCTAGCAACAACCCGGAGAATCAGCAGGCGGTGCGCCGCCACGGGGGCATCAAGCCGCTGGTGCGCCTGCTGTCGCAGTCGGTGGCGGCGGAGGTGGCGGCAGAGGCGGCGATCGCGCTGATGACGCTGTGCTTCAACAACCCGGGAAACCAGGATGCGGTGAAGGCGGAGGGCGGGGTGGGCGCGCTGGTGGGGCTGCTGAGGGAGGGGACGGAGGAGGGCGTGCGGCTGCAGGCCATCCTGGCGCTCAATGCGCTCGTGGGCGACAATATACCCATCAAAGAGGAGATTCGCGACGTGGGCGGCCTCCCCCACCTCGTCAACCTCCTCAAGGTTAGAGTGTAGTGCCCCTCCCCTAGTCCGTTCTCCGACCTCACCCCAACTTTCACACGCAGCAACGCGCCTCACTGTGCTCCTGATCGATTGGGTCGCAGTCATTGTGCCGCAGTGTGGAAGTTCTCTAGCCCCCCCTTGTAACAACATACTATTTCCTGTTTACCCGATGTCACGAAGTCTCCCTCCATCGCGGCCTCGGCGACAAGAGGTAGATGTGTTGCCCGGAATGGGAACTGCCTCACATGTGCCCGCCGGGTGTCAAAGGGTTTCTGAGGTTGGGCATGTGTCAGTCGATTGTGGCTCGTTCTCACCAAGTGTGATTGGGAGTCCGGTGCTGGGCACGTTCGGGGGGTAAGTTCAGACTAAGTCGAGGTAAGAAGAGAAAGTAAGGGGATTGAATTGGGAGGTGGGGAGGTCAGGGTGGCACTGAGCGAAATGGCGGATGCTTCCGCAATGGGTAGTTGCAGCTGGGCTCGGCTGTGGGACCTCTCTTATATTGTGCTTGAGGTATCTCAGAGTCGGTGGGAGAAAGTGGGGGTGGTCTTTGGTTGGGCCTCTTTATGGACGTGATGGTGGGTAGGGGAGAGGAGCGGAACTCCGCGAGGTCGCAGTTCCGGCATGAAGGTGTCATAGCATAGGGGCGACACTGTGACGGTGAAACAGTAGATATTGTAGACGTGGGGCTTTCAGGGGAATGGGGGCTTGAATTGCTGTCATTTCGTTGGTGTGTGGTTGCTTCGAGGGAAGACAACTTCCCGAGTGCGCACTGAGATCGAAGTCGTGCAATGAAAATGAAAAAAGTGACGCAGAGAAATAAGCGAACTTCAAAATTATATCGCCCACGGGAGACATCACTCTTCGCTGTGACTCTAGACGCCAGCGATCCGTGGCGCATCGCGTCAAAAACGAATGTTGTGCCTTAAAAGAAATTGACATTTGTAACGAGTATGCTGCCCTAACCTTATTTCGTGGGGGTGATCATATGATTTGATGATGGACCTCTTTAAGAATGTCTTTATATTCCGCTTCGGTGGCGGTGGGCGACTGCGATACACAGCGAGAGAAGGCAAACGGGGCGTCCACACTACGACCCGAACAGCCGCCCTCCGGAGCTGCCCGTCCTGGACATCAGAGTGCCGTGCGTGTCGTGATGATTGCCGCCGGCCTGCCGGATGGGACTCCCGCCCGTCTCCCACGGAAGGGGACCCCGACCACTGCCGCCGTACAGCGTGTCATCGTAGCGTATCGTGTCCAATCGCCCCTGCACACATGCAAGCAGACGCGCACAGTATCACTCAATCACTCACCCACCCCCCCACACACACACGAGTGCGCGAAAATACGTATTTATATTCAAATATTTGAGCGAAGACAGATGCCTGTAAGCATAGCACGAACGTTAATACCAGTGAAAATCGAGAAAAACTCCCCACCACACCCCATTTTCGACATGATACCATAAATCGACAATAAACATGTCCATCAAAATAAGCAAAGCAGGTGCTTGACCTTGAACCCCATCGAAATGGTGCGAGAGGAGGAGAGAGCATGGCGACTCACATTCCCGGGGCTGCCCATAGGAGCGCTGCCGTGACCCGTCGCCCCATTGAAGCTCTCCGCTCCTCCAAATCGAAGGCCAAAAAGTGAAGGCGCCGCCGCTGACACCGCCGTGGGTGAAGTGCTACTGGAGGAGTAAAACCGTCGCTCTATCAGTTTGGCGAAAAAAGTGTCGATGGCGTGCAGGTCCACCAGCCCCTGCGGTGGGCACACGGAAGAGGTGGGCGCGTTTATAAATAAAAATGATATGAAAGTGCCGATTAAATGTGAGAATGAAATGAATGCGCTTGGCAAGAGATTCGTATCGAACGCAAACATGTTTGTGGGGGGGACCTGGACAATGTCACTCGTCTTGGGAATCGCATTATCATATAAAGTTTGGTGCATCATGCCGGCGGAATTGGAATGAGAGGGAGACCAAATACAGTGAAAGTGGGTAAATAAAATTTAAAAAGAAAGAGCACTGAGATATAAAAATGAAGTGCAAAAACACTTTTAGTGAAACCACACGAAATGCAATATTCTCCCGCCATAAACACACCCTTTCACCTGAAGAATAACGCCAACGTAATCAAACACATGGCCCTGTGCAACCAAGCTGTAGAGCGATATAAAGCCAAAACAAAAACATTCTGATGGACATTGCATCGCGATTTTCGTTGTCAATGCCCAGGCAGACGGAAACGTTCCTCAATAGAGCGGGGGCCCGACAACGGTGACGGAAGATGATATGTGTGTGTGTGTGTGTGTGTGTGTGTGTGTGTGTGTGTGTGTGTGTGTGTGTGTGTGTGTGTGTGTGTGTGTGTGTGTGTGTGTGTGTGTTTGTCTGTGTGTGTGTTTTGCGTGCTGGCGTATTCGTGTGCATGCGTGTGTGCGTGAGTGTGTGTGTGTGTGTGTGTGTTTTGCGTCCTAGCGTATTTGTGTGCAGGCGTGTGTGAGTGAGTGTTTGTGTGTGTGTATGTGTGTTGCGTGCTGGTGTATTCGTGTGCATGCGTGTGTGCATGCGTGTGAGTGAGTGAATGTGTGTGTGTGTGTGTGTGTGTGTGTGTTTTGCGTGCATGGGTGTGTGTGTGTGTGTGTGTGTTTGTGTTTTGCGTGCTGGCGTATTCTTGTGCATGCGTCTGTGAGTGAGTGAGTGCGTGTGTATGTGTATGTGTATGCGTGTGTGTGTGTGTGTGTGTGTGTCTATGTGAGTCTGTGTGTGTTTTGCGTGTTAGCGTATTCCTGTGCATGCGTGTGTGCGTGAGTGAGAGAGTGTGTGAGTGTGTGTGTGTGTGTGTGTGTGTGTGTGTGTGTGTGTGTGTGTGTGTGTGTTTTGCGTGCTGGCGCATTCGTGTGCATGCGTCTGTGAGTGTGTGTGTGTGTGTGTGTGTGTGTTTGTGTGTGTGTGAAATTGAGGGGGCGGGGAGGAGGGATCAACCTGATGCACACTCGTCTTCAGGCCCCCAATCGACATGTCTGCGTCCGGAGCAGCGTCTACACCTTGCGCACGCCTGCCTATCATCTGCGCACATCACCCGCCCACCTCAGCCCCGCACACACACCGTCTCTCACCACAAACTGACGGACGCACCACTCACCACAAAACAGCAGCGACCGAAGGAAGATGTGAATGGGTGAGGAGGCATACGGTTTGCAGGTGGTCAGAGGTAGAGGTGGAGGCGGCAGCGAGTCGTGCGCTGATAGCGTCCCAAACCGAAACAGCGCCTGAATCACTCAGCTTGTCGCACTGAAGGGGGAAACACAGTCAGAGCTGGCGGCCTCAGCGGAAAGGAGGGTAATGTGGGTGCTAACAGGGATGTGGTGAGGAGGAGGAGGGAGTGGGGGGGGGCACCTTGCTCTCCAGCACCAGCAGTGGCACAGGCAGCCCACCCGCGTTCACGGCGGCCACCTCGGGCGTCAGCCTCGCGCTGAAGCTGCCAGCGGCCGAAATCTCAGAGCACCACCTGGTGACGTCAACAGTAGGTGAGTGGAGCAGGACAGGTCAGGCCAGGGAGAGGGAGGGAGGGTTCGGAGTAAAGCCCGTGGCCGTGCTCACTTGCTCAGTGACGCGCTTTTGCGCGTGGAGGCCGCCTCGTGCACGAAGACGACGCCGTTGACGTGTCTATAAAACACCCGTCGCAGGGTCTCGTAGCGCCAGTGCGCACCGACGTCCCACAGCTCAACGAAGTATTGCTGCTTCCCGCCCGCGCGCTCCGTGTACTCCAGCAGCTTTACGTGCACCTGACAGCCTGCGCGGGCGTGCGTAAGTAAGTGATACCGTAAGTGAGCTGTTCCGGCGAGTTCGGCGCATCGGCCATCCCTCGTGGCCACTAAGGTAGGTAACTCACCTGGTGTGCTCGAGGGAGCCTCTTGCTTCTTCCCGTGATTCACTATATACTGACACAGCGACGTCTTGCCCGATCCTAACGTCCAAAGGTTACGGGAGTTGAGCGGGAGTTGTTTCCGCCGTGACAAATTTACGATTTACGCCAGACTGGGCTCAAGTGACAGCAGCGTCAGGCTGAAGACGTCGCACGGCGGGATGGATGGGGAACAAGGAGGGTGGGTGCGGGTGTTTGGCGTTACCTGTATTACCGACGACCAGAATCTTGACCCTTCCGAAGCTGTCCGGATTCAGCTGCGACATCTTTATGGCACTGCGCCCTTACTTCAGTCCACATCCTTTTTTTACGAGTGAAGCAGTCGACGGCGAGCGGCGGGCGACGGGGAGGCCGCCATGGCGAGCACAGGCCACCTGCCTACAGCTCCGGAACCTTTCAGCCTTGCGTTCTCCCTTTTGGATTTTCTGGCTTCTCTTCGATGGCAAACAAACGGTTGAGCTAACCGGCCGCAGCCCTTGCTAGACTGGTTCGGAGAGCGTTGCGGCCGCGGCGCTCTGCTTTTTAATTATCTTGAACGGCTTCGGTCAGCGATAAATAATAATTTGGGCGGCGAAATGGTCGATGAGAGCGAAGAGCATTATCCACTTATCCAGAAAGGGGGTTGAGGGTGTAGCTAGCAGGGCTACGTGCTCTCAACTTCTGTTTCAACCGGCAGCTACTCTACCGCTCGAGTAACGAAGAGCCGTATTGCTGTGGTGTTGTGCGCAAACTCTCCCGGCGCTTTGCCACACAACTGCTGCTGCTGGTGTTCCTTTGATTCGGAAGAGCACATAACAACAGCTCGAGACGGACCCAAGCGCTCTAGCTTTTTACCTAGACGGACCTAGAGCGCGCCTTTCATCTAGACGGACCTAGAGCGCGCCTTTTCAGAGTGCCCGTGGCAAAAACGCGGAATAAGGTCAAGCTCTAAGAAAACAAGCACGAAATACCGTCATTCTTTGCTACACTACCTATACGGTTAGTCTCTTACCATTAATCGAATGCCAAATCATACTTCCGCAAAAAATTCGGCAACGAAATAAATCTAAAAAATCGTGGATTTCTCGGGGACATTATTCTGGTGTTTATAGTAATTTATGTTATTCGAAATTTTCTCGGGCTCGTGCGTCGTGAGTTCATGCAGCGTCTTTCTGTGGTTCTTCGTGGCATGTTGGGTTCATATCTTCGTCACTTCCTGATGTGTTGACGGAGGGTGGTGTTGTTATTGTTGCTTGCCTCACGGATCCGCGGGCTTACATGCTTCTTTGTTTGCTTGTACTATTTTCAGTGCAATCAAATATTTGTGTGTCGGCGTATAATTTATCAATAATAAACAAACATATTACTATTGGAATACGCATGAGATGTGGCAACTCCATTTAGCTGATGAAGCGCAGCTATTGTGGCAGTTTGCTTTCTAAAACCTAACTGTTGACACAAACTTGTTCTTGCTTGATCCTGCATGTGAAAGTGCAAATGCAGAGAGATGAAAGATGTTTTATTGTTTAGTGCTTGCCTGGGGGCCGGTTGGCGCCCATGGCGGCCGAGTTGGTGGTATGGTGGATCACCTTGCTATTTTGGTGGCATTTCGTCGCTTCCCTGGCATGGGTGATGTCGACTCTCGTTCTTTGCGCTCTGGCAATTATGTCCGTAGTATGCAACATTTCGTTCGTCGAACTACATGTATTCCTTTTCGGCGTTTTGGGGGGATGTGCGATGATAGTTCATGCAACGTCTTTCTGCTGCTCTTCATGGCACTTTGGGTTCCTAGTTTCGTGATGCTTTGCATGAGGGCAGTGTTGATGTTGTGGCGTGCCTTCTTGTTCCCCGGGCTTAGGTCTTTTCCTCTTTTCTTCTTTTTGCTTGGTGGCTTATGTTGTTTTTTCTTGTAAGGAAATTTTAATTGTTTAGTGCTTTAACGTGGATTGTAATCGAACAAACGAATGGTTAAGAGGTTCTGTCACCTCCCTCTATTGCACTAGGCTTAAATGGCTCCAACTTAGCTAGCTTGCACATGCTCTCGCGTGATTCTCGTGCCCAGTGCTAGGGCTCTCGTTACGGTATGAACAAACTAGCGACGCGGCTCGTCAATCTCGGGAAATCATACTAGCGCGTCATATAGCTAGTTAGTTTAACTGTGCGTACATGTACGTATCATGAGGTACCGCGGCAGTACGGTACAAAACATTACCCTCGCTAAATTACAGTGGCGGCGAAACCGAATTTTACGTCTTTCCGATGAAAAAGCACTACAAATTAAAAAAATTCTTACAAGAGAAAGCAGTGGAGGCCACCAAGCAAGAAAAAGAAAGAAAGGAAGAAAAAACCTAAGCCCGAGGAACAGGAAGGCATGACACAGCACCAGCACTGCCCTCATGAAAAGCGTCGCGGAGATAAGAACCCAGAGTGCCATGAAGAGCAGCAGAAAGACGTTGCATGAATTCTCGTCGCACATCCCCCAAAAAACGCCGAAACGGAAGAGAAGTAGATCGACGAACAAAATGTTGCATACGGACATAAATGTCAGAGCGCAAGGAACGAGAGTCAGCGGCCCCCATGCCAGGGAAGCGACGAACAGCCACCAAAATAGCCAAGCGATCGACCAACTCAGCCGCCATCGGCGCCAACCGGCCCCCATCCTCCATGGCGAAGGGGTAGTAGTCATGGACCGACTGAACCGAAGGCGTGCCAAGCAAAGCGGAAGTGCGGAGGTCCGCATCAAGTTTGCCTTGCTGAGCTCCCAATGCAAGGCTGTCAGGGAGTGGAAGGCGAGCACCTATACGAGGAACGTTGGTGTTCGTGCGAGCACTTGTAACCGTCACATCAACAACAAGATGGCGGTGCGGAGCCATGAAGTCCAACCAAACCACATCCCCAGGACGATCACGTGAAGCTCCCGACCGAATACGGCGGAACTCCAACCGCAAGTCCCGGCCCTTAGTAGCCCCCGCTTCAAGCATGAACTCTTCAAGCACGTGGACAATGCGGTCATGGAGTTGAATGATATACCAAGAGCACGGGCACCGGGGGATATGGTCCATGAGCATAGCGGCTGTTGAGCGCTCACCCGACATAAAGATGCTCGATACCGTCGACGAAGATCCATACCCGCGAGATTCTGAAGGGGCCTCATTGCACCGAGGGCATTTTCGAACATGAGCGGCGCGCTCCGCAGTCAAGCCAAGCACCCGGTGGGCTGCCATCATATAGCAATCGGATGGCACCTTGAAATTGGACTCATGTGAAGCGAAAAAGAGAGCCAAAGAGCCCCGCGACCCGTACCCGAAGTCACCCTCATATAGTCCGGTGGGGAAGGTTTGCAGAACGCCAAGAGGTCAAGGTAGGCCCGGGCACGAAGAATGCGCGAAATGCCCCGTTGGATGTGGCCCCTAGAATCTCCCAAGCGAGTAAGAGCATCGGGAGTCGGAAGTTGTAGGCTTGTCACTCGGGTAGCGGGTGCCACCGCATTGTTGACCGTAGATACCACCGACTCGACATCGGGCCCGGCATAATCAGAAAGGTTTTGGTTCAGTGTGTTAGTCAACACCACAAGCTCCGATTCCGAAAACCCGCCCATAGTGGAGATAGAGTCGTACGAATTGCGCAATTGGACCGCCCACGGTAAAGTAGAAGTGGCAACATTCAGTAGTTCCTGTCGGATGAGACCGTACAAAGGACCTAGCGACTCGGACTCGTAATCAGTAATCAGGTTGGCGAGGGTCGCAGTGAATGAAGCATAGTGAGCAAGTTCGGCGTCGAGCTCGAGGGACGGTACATTAAGCCCCCCAAACTCCGCAGGGAGGGAGAGCTGTCGTTTAGCACAATTCAGTTGATCGAGTGTTTGTGCAAAAAGCACTACAAATCGAATTAGAAACGAGTACACGTACAGTGTCATACACTGTACTATTACAAGAATGTGCTCGTCACACTCGTACGGTCCCCCGCTTCACAATTGAAATTGAAATTGTTTACAACAATAACGAGTTAACGGTTGTTGTCATTGAGCGCTCCCTTCATCTGCGCCCTCGGGGTCTTACGATTAATTTTTTCGCCGTGAACTACTTATCCCAGCCTCTCCATTGGCACTAACAACATCATCAAAATCATACCCGTCAACAAATTTCCATCTTTCATCTATAAAGTTTTTTGCATACCAATATGAAATACAACATGTCGCTATTCTCCACAATATTGGGTCCGCTCCAGCCGTTGCGAAGGCGCTGATCAGCCGAGCTAGTTAGCATGTCCTTTTCGAGTCGGGCCTATTTGACCTCTGCTCATGTGCAACTCCGGTCGTACCGAAATTGGGGGGGAAGGCATGTGAAAACCCCACTCGCTTCGCTTGTCGATGGTCCCGTCTTGATCCATGCACCCCTCATCCGAAATAAGTGTTGCTCCTCCCAACGCAGCTCGCCGCCCTGCCTAGTCTTCCTTCCTCCTTCGGGAGCCGGGGAGAAGAGAAGACCAAGGCCTAGCATGGTGTCCGGCTAGCGCTCCTACCTCCGTGCTAGAGTTTTTCATTTGTCTCCCGGTCCGCCGCGTGTGCTTCCAACACATGTTCAATCGCGTTGTGTCCGTCGGTACCCTTCCCCGGTAGCTTACGATGTTTGGGGGCCACTTGTACGAGCAGTGTGATGTTGCGACAACCCTAGGTACACTGGTGCGATTGTAGACATAGACATCGTCATGGTAGACGGTAACGAACCTATGTAAAAAGTCGCGTAGGATTTTATTCGTCATCGTTGAAACGGAGCTTGAGCATTGCACAGTCCGAACGGCATGTCGACCCACTCCATCAAACCATAAGCCAAACGCTACGTCGAGATGGGCATATGAATTCGCGTGCTTCGGCGGCCGCCGGCGGCGCAGCAGCGGCGGCCCCGGAGGTGGGTGCGCTAGAAGGCCCGTCGGCACCTACCCTACCTCCACGCGGTAGGCGTTGGTAACCATGTAGGCGTGCCATGTTTGACACGGTAGGGGGCTAAACGAGGTACCGGCAGCTGCGATCCGCGGGATCAACAACTGTCGGGAAGCCATGAATGGAGGGTTTTGGAAAATCATAACATCCGTACACAAGCACTAAGATCTCCCGCTCGGCCGTCCGATATGTTTTTTCGCTAATGAATACTCCTCACATACCGTTCTATTTGGGGGGATGGGGCATGCATCTGTGAAAATAATTTGGTGAGGAGGGTATGGACGGGTCAGCGCCAGGTTGAGGATGTTCGAGCTAGCGGCGGTCAGCCGGGAAGCAACGCTAGGGAAGGGCGCTTGCTACACGTCGACCGGCTTGTTGACGTCGAGCCGACCCAAGGGGGGGCAACACGACACCTCCGAGGAACTTCGTCACACATTGCAGATAGGTGTGTCGATAGGTGTACCTAGTAAAAGAATGTCCGGCCCAATCGTTCCCCTAAGTATCCTAGATGGCAGAGTATTGATGGCCGTTAGACATGAGTCAGTCTAGTTTGCCGATACTTGTTGTAACACAATTTTAATTTCACCACGACACCATCATCTAGAAGGACTGTCGCGACGGGAGGAGCGGTGATGTCTAGCCGCGGGGCTATTCTCCGGATAAACCGCCGCTGGAAAATTCGGTGCGGAGTATTTGAATAGTTTCTTCACCCCAGTGGCCTTTTTTGGATCCGGTAATGGTGACCATGCCCTACCCCACCGCTACCCACTACCGACATGCACAACTTGTATTAGAGAGTGCGAGCCCGGGTAAGCGCGGAGGCTCGCACTCGAAACAAGGGTTCGCGGCGGACGCGCGATCGGTGGGTGGAGGGTACGGTCGTTGGCTGAATTTCCATACATGTACCCGGGTACCAGACAGAAAAAGCCGGGAAATAGCCGAGAAAACTTTTTAGCGGGGCGGCAAGAGCGCTAGCTTTTTCTATATGGTACTCTTGGTCCCCCCACATGCCCTCGAGGTGACGGGGGAAAGTCGCGTAGGGAGGAGCTACTACGACATTGGGGCGGGGCTTACGGGATGAGACGGCGGGATCGACGAGTGACCGCGTGAGGGTTTTTTCGCTAGCCTTTCCCCTCCTTTCTCAGGCAAGACCGAAGTCACGCGGGAACTAGATTAGGCTGGCCCGTCGCCCCTCTCGAACGCCGATCGGCCTAGACCGGTCGGCACCCCGGTTCGGTGGCAGCGGGCCGTGCATCTTGATGCAGGTCGAGCAGCAGTTTCATTTTGCATTTCTTCACAAGTGGCTCTATTGTTTTTGTAGACATGATTTTGTTTGATTACAAAATAGCTTCTGTTGTTAATGCTATGGCGGGGGGACTGTGGCGATTACTGCGGTTGCTTACATTTTTTACCTCCGAGGAACGTCGGCACACATTGCAGATAGGTGTGTCGATAGGTGTACATGGTCGAAGAGTACCCGGCCCAATCTTTCCTCTTAAGTGTCCTAAATGGTTTACCAACTGATGGCCGTTAGACAACAACCGGTAAAATTTGCTTTTATTGTTGTAAGTCATATTCATTTTCGCGTCTTTCGGCTCATCAAGGGTGTCGTCCACACGCGGAAATGGGTAAGCGTCCTACGCGTAACCTCATTAAGGTCACGGTAATCAGTGCAAACTCAAAGCAAACCATAAGCTTTGCGCACAATAAGAATTGGCGAGCCGAATTCACTGTGAATCGGACGAATTACGCAAGCCTCCACTGCGGCTTCGCGCTATCGGTTTAGCTCAGCGCACTCCGCAATTGACAATATATTACGACGCTGATGTTTCATCGGGCCCATTTGTTTCAATGGGATGATCCCAGTGTCGGCTTACGGTTGGCGAATCCAATGGTTGCAGTATCTCCGGGAAGTCATTGTAAACTAACGTCCGGAAGTGTTTTGCAATTGTTATGCAATAAGCTCCTCTCCAATTTGAAACTCTACCGGTGGTTCCGCAGCTGGCGTCTCGTTAATCACGTAAAACTCAGCATTACGTCCCTTGCTTCGGCGCGTCTTGCGCACGAGCTTCTGAACTTTGCGAGACGACATGAGTAAGCACTCACGGCGTAGCTCCTTGGCATGAACCTCACCTATTGAACCGTCCATCACAGTAAAAACACGCGTCGTGCCGAATTGTAAAGAAGCTTGCTCGTCGTCCAGTCATGGTAAACCGAGCACTAGATCAACAACTTATAAATCACGTAAAACTTAAAAAGTTCGTCTGAACTCGTGTCGAGCCAGCGCGAAGTTATCTCACACACTGTCAAAGAAGTCACACGTTGTCCGTTAGAGAGTCGAATTGGTATTTTGACCTTGGACTTCTGCGCCTGAAGCGAAAAAGTCATACAAAGTCCTCTCACACGAAGTGAACTATCGCAGCGCAGTTAACTAATCCAAAATTGGCTGCCTACCATCATGATGAGTTTTCACGTTCACCTCGGGTCGAAATAGCGGGCGAGCTTCGGTGAGGTCAGTCAACATGGCAAAGCATTCGGAGAAAATTGTCGTAGCGTATCGATAGACGTTGGCCACTCGTGTGGTGGTACACGTAGCAATGGGGGATCAACAAGAGTTGTAGTCGGGGTTGAATCGTGAAAATCACAATAATCATCGAACAACTACAATTGAACTGACCATGGAGCATGCGCCACGACCTCTTAGTTGGTCTGGTCGTCCATTGATTGGCGAGTAATCAATTGTGTCATGTCACGGAATTCATCGTACAATTTCTATTGTCGAGTGAGGTCGTTGAAATTAGCCCACTTAGTTAGAACAAACACCGTAAGTGTGGATGTTGAAGTTGTCGACGACAACTCTCGCAATGGCATGCCATCCGCTCTGCCAAATCTCATGGTCGATTCAAGAGCACACGCTCCCCACTCAAGTTTCTCTCCAACACATAGTCACTCGGCGAACAATTAGGTAAGTCAACGTGCGAGTTTGGATCCTCGCTATCCGCACAACCTGGAAGAGTGAAGTCAAATCGTGCGTGCAGAGGCTGGAAAATAGAGTCAACCAGTTTCCAGTCAATCGAACGTCGAGTTGTTACATGTCGACGACTTTTCCTCTACTTGTTATGACGACGACGACTTGCTACTTGCAAACTGAAGTCGATGGAGGTGTCGAGGTTGTATTTTGCACCTCTGTTGCTAACAATGTTTCACGACGATAAGAAGATGTAGCCAGTTGATCTTGCTCATCCGAAGAGAAAGCTTGCCACCATGATTTCTGCTTGCTTAGCGTGTCGATCGGCTCGTTACCCTTCAGCTCCGGGCATTGCAAGACACGGTGCCCCTTATTGTGGCACTTAAAGCAAAGTCCCTCTTCTTGGTGTCGTTTACGCTCTTGAGGGGTAAGGGTTCCCGCGATGGCGTTAAAATCAATTCGGCCATTGTTCAAAGAAGGCCGACCTATGCCTCTGCGATTGCCTCGACCTCGACCAAATCCAAATCCCTCACCACGTTGAAGGCGCTTGGTGCCCTCGACCTCAGGGTCTTCATTGGGGCGCTTCTTAGAAGGTTGGCTACCTCCAAGGTTGTCAAATAGGGTCGGTGCGCTCCTTACACGGCCCAAATGAGGTGAGTCGGTCACGAGGTAATTGAGGAAATTTGTAACTCCACCAACGGTATGTTATAGCCCTTCTGCTAAGAGCGATGGGAGATATTTGCATGAGTCTGAAGCTGAAAGTTTGCCAACCCGTTGATGAAGCAAACGCACTGAAAGTCGTCCGTAAGAGTCTGACGAGACCTTCGTAAAAACACGTTAAACAGCTGGGTGTAGTTGGCGTAACTCAGAGAACCTTTTTTAAGTCTAATCATGGCATTAATTGCATCATCCCAAATGTTGGGCAGCATGAATGTCTTGTGAATCTATGTAACCAAAGAGTCGAAAGTGTCTAGAATCGAAGCTTGTTGCTTAAGGTCAAGCCACCAACTAGTTAGGGGTCCTGAAAACTGAGACGTAAAACCCAAACGACGGCATTGTACGAACTAGCGTTGATGCCTAGCGTGACGAAGCGATGAGGTTGCATCTCCGATGAATCCTCTAGCGTACGTGCGTCTTGGCTTGACTTGCATGGGGCGTTAATTGTTGCCTTACGCTGCGTGTTAGTCAGTGTTACGGCCAAGTCATATCAAAGTTTGTCATAAGGACCGGAACCCCCATGCGTGAGTCGGTGGGCGTCTCACCATACAACTGATTAATGTATCCTTTGATTTATATCCATTCGGGGCCATAATCGACAGCTATAAAACGGGTGAAAAAGAAGAGCACCTTCGGTAACGACGTGTGCTACTAATGAGCGAAAAGCTGTCAAGAAATAACTGCGCCTCGGAAAGCCTACGAGCAGCGCAACCAAAACGCAGCAACTCTTATTTACGTTGAGTCTCCTTAACACGCCCAATCTAAGACGGCGTAAGAGAAAGTCCGTCAGTGTCTACCTTAGTCCCAACGACCTAAGAACCATCAGGATGAATGGTCGACTAAGTAGTAACGGCTTTCTCGACATTATTTGGGGTACGCAAGTTAGCAATCACGTACGGAACCGGAACAAATGGTGAAAATACGTTGACGAGTAGTTGATACTTTCTAGTAGGTAACGTCACTCGAAAAGGATTCCCACTCAACAGCGTGAGATAAGGCTAGGGATCGATGGTATCGTCGATATTTTACAAGCGCATTTCGCTGTGATTTCGGGTACATTTCGCATTCGGGGTCTCCGAAAACACCACGAAATGCGTCGATACAATCCGGATGATATCATCGATCCCTAGCCTTAGCGTGAGATCGTCGACGGTCAAGGTAAGGCCAATTTCTTCAAAAAAGTCGCGTACGGTCGCATAGACTACTCTTCGTTAGGCAAATAATTGAAATTGAAATTGTTTACAACAATACAAGTAAGAACCGGATGCTGTCTCTAGCCCCCCCTTTTGCTATGCTCAACTTGTTGTTGGACTTCTAAGCGTGAGGTTGACCGTGAACCACTAATCCCAACCTCTCCAATGGCAGTAACGATACCGTCTAAAACATACCCGTATCCAGGTATTTATAATTTTCTGATCTATACGTATGTTTTTGGATACAGCTTGAAAAATAAAATGTCGCTATTCTCCACGATACGCGGCCTGCTCCAGCCGCTGCGGGGTCGCTGATCAGCAAGGCTGTCCAGCTTGAGCTGGTCGAGGCGAACCTGCCTGACCTCGGCTCCCGTGCGACTCCGGTCGTGCCGGAGCTTGGGGGGAAAGGCAGGTTAAAAACCCCCCTCGCATAGATCGTCGTCGGTCCCGCCTCGATCCGTGCTCAACCCCGCCCGAGGTATTAGCCGCTCCTCCCGACGCAGCTCGCCACCTAGCCGAGTCTTCTCTCTTCCTTCGGGGGCTGAGAGGGGAAAATAACTAGGCTGCAGACGGTGTCCGGCTGGCTCTCTTGCCCCCGAGCCAGATTTTCTCATGTCCCCTATCCTTTTCCCGTCTGTTTCCAACACCTGTATGATCGCGCTGTGGCCGTCCGTACCCTCCCCCGGTGGTTTACGTTGTTAGGGGGCCGCCTTTACGAGCAGTGTGCCGTTACGATAACCCAGGCACACTGCCTGAGGCAACCTATCGATAACCGGGTACCGACTAGGGAAGGGGTTGGAAGAACACAGGGATCGAGTTGCCGGTCCTCAAAAGATGGTGGGTACGGGAATTTTTCCAAAAACCCCCCGTACCGGGCTTTTCCGGCGGCGGGCGATCCTAAGGACCGCCGCCGCCAGACCGTGCCGCTCCTCCGGCTGCGACCAGCAAAAGGCCTCGCCCCCAGGGGAGACCTAAGGCTCCCGCAGGGCAGGCGACTGCTAGCGAGCGCTGTCCCAAGCGCTGCTTCCTAGCTGTCCGCCGCCAGCTCCAACACCCTCGTCCCTCCACTGATCCGTCCGTACCCCTTTTCGCCAAAAAATATTTCGCAAACGCCGCCCCCGCCCCATCGTCGGGAGAGTATCTGCGAGTATTTAGTCGCGAAAAAGACATATCGGAATGGCCAAGCGGGAGATCCATGTGCCGGTGTACGGATATTATGTTTTTCCGAAACCCTCCGTACATGGCTTCCCGACTGCTGCTGATCCCGCGGATCGCAGCTGCCGGTACCTCGTTCAGCCCCCTACCGTGCCAGGCCTGGCACGGCTATGGGGTTACCAGCGCCCACCGCGTGGAGGTAGAGGTAGGTGCCGACGGGCCTGCGAGCGCACCCCTCTCCGGGGCCGCCGCCGCTGCGCCGCCGGCGGGCGCCGTTAGGCAAATAAATCGAACCGGCAAAAAACCAAATTTTCCTTGTACGGGGTTTACGTTGTCATACGAGTTTAATGTTTGAGGCTTTGGAACCTCCGACATGCACTACGATAACAACGTAATTTCCGTGACCAAGGGAAGCCATGTCGAATCAAACAATTAGCGTGGAACGAGTCCAACAACATCAGAAGCGTGTGGAGATCAAGACGCTCCGAAACCATTGTGAGGGTTTGCCTTTTGAAAGCTATGTATTGACACATATCTGTTCTTGCTTGTTGTTCCTGCTGCATGTGAAAGTGCAGATGGAGAGAGATAAAATATGTCTTACTGTTTAGTGTTTAACCATGGATTGTAATCGAACAAGGGAATGGTTTAAATGTTTTGCCACCTCCCTCTAATACACTATAGACTTAAATAGCTCCAACCCGGCTAATTTGCACCGGCTCTCGCGTGGTCCTCGTGCCACGTGCTAGGGTTTCCGTAACGGTGTGAACAGACTAGCGTCGAGGCTCGTCTGTCTATGGAAATCGGACTAGCGCGTCATGTAGCTAGTTAGTTTAACTTTGCGTACTTGTACGTACCGGGAGGTACTGGCAAGACGGTGCGAAATAGTACTCTTACTAAATTGCGGTAGTGACGTAACCACGTGGTACGTCCTTCCGATGGAAAACACGAATCGAATTAGTAATGAGAACATGTGCAATGTCATATAATATACTATTACAAGACTTTACTCGTCATACTATTGTATTTATCAATACCGATTGGGAGGGACTAAAACCAAAAACTCTGCGGACTGCTAGAGCTTGCAAACACAACACGCAGTAGCTCGCAAGCACACCGCCCCTACGTAGCCACGGGTATTTCCCAACATTATCATTTGGACTTCATGCCTTTCATAAAATCATAGCACGGCATGCATAATTCGCTATCATTTCCTTAGTATGGTGTACTCACAAATAAAAACCCAATACAACAATAGATAATACTCTGATTGATGCACGCATCCGCGGTTGTGGCGGTCCGCATTCCCCAAATCAATTCCCTCTCTAAGTCTTGTCCAACAACCCTAGATGGATATCATGACAATATGCACATAACGATTTAACGATTTTGAAACACGGGAATTTGACAGGGGGGCCTCGTAAAGTGCATGTGCATACCAACGTAGCCCTCAACATGTCGACATTATCATTACCTGCACCATATCATATGCACAAGAAAGTCTCTCACGCTCATATCACTTCATGTGGAAGGGAAGACAATGTATGATTCATGAGTTGATAATGAGAGGGTGACACTTTAAGAATATAGTCAAAATATAATAATAATAATAATACTACTAATGATACTTTTAATTCAAGATGAAAGTCCAACGATGGCTTAGACATGAGACTGCACATGAAATTATCACGAGCCTATTTCAAAACGCGCGGCATTCATATGAGCAACTCCCCAAACTGAGGATAGGGAACAAGTGAATTTTGTCTATGTTGATGGTGGTAATATTTTGAATCGTCGATGTTGATGGTATAAATAATATTAAGGGTCTGAATCGATGCATGAAAATATTCGTGTATTTTCGCTATTGATTTCGAATGCATTCTACGACCTTTCGGGGAGGTCATTTGGGGTCATAACGAACATCAATAGAAGAGCACCGAATTATACCCGTACAAACCCCCGAAATATTTCTTAATGCATCGAGTCGGACCCTTAAATATTTGATATTTCAAATTGTCGATGTTGATGTTATTGATAATATCTCAAACTATCGATGTTGTTGGTCTTGATGTTTGGAAAGCAAATATTGATGGTAAGTATTGATTGGCGGCGGACAAATGGGAAGCAGCGCCTCGCTAGCAACCGCCAACTCTGCGAGAGTTTTAAGTCTACCCTGGGGGCGAGGCCTGACGCTACGCATGACGGAGGTGGGTCGCGGTCGGAGGAGCGGCACGGTATGGCGGCGGCGATCCTTAGGATCGACCGCCGCCGGAAAAACCCGGTACGGGGGGCTTTTGGAAAAATATTCCCGTACCCACCATCTTTTGTGGTTCGGTGACTCGACTCATGTGTCCGACCCACCCCTCCCCTAGTCGGTACCCGGTTATCGACATGCTGCCTCATGCAGTGTGCCTAGAGCTATCGTAACGGCACACTGCTCATAAAGGCGGTCCCCTAACAACGTAAACCACCGGGGGAGGGTACGGACGGCCACAGCGCGATCATATGGGTGTTGGAAACAGATGGAACAAGGACAGGGGACATGAGAAAATCTGGCACGGGGGCAGGAGAGCCAGCCGGACACCGTCTACATCTTAGTTATCTACTCTTCCTAGCCCCCGAAGGAGGAGGGAAGAGTCGGCTAGGTGGCGAAGTGCGTCGGGAGGAGCAACTACTACCCCGGGCGGGGAAGAGCAAGGATTGAGACGGGACCGACGAAGTTCTGAGCGAGGGGGTTTTTCACATACCTTTCCCCTTAGCTCCGGCAAGACCGGAGTCGCACGGTACCCGAGGTCAGGCAGGTTCGCCTCGACCAGCTCAAGCTAAATAGCCTTGCCGATCAACGACCCCGCAGCGGTTGGAGCAGGCCGCGTATCGTGGAGACTAGCGACACCTTTTATTTCATATTGTATCCAAAAAAATTACGCATAGATCAAAAAATGATAATTACATGGTTACGTGTATATTTTAGACGGTATCGTCACTGCCAATGGAGAGGTTGGGATTAGTGGGCGCCCGCCGGCGGCGCAGCGGCGGCGGCCCCGGAGGGGGGTGCGCTCGCAGGCTCACACTGCTCGTAAAGGCGGCCCCCTAACAACGTAAACCACCGGGGGAGGGCACGGACGGCCACAGCGCGATCATACATGTGTTGGAAACAGACGGGAAAAGGACAGGGGACATGAGAACATCTGGCTCGCGGGCAAGAGAGCCAGCCGGACACCGTCTGCAGCCTAGTTCTTTTTTCTTCTCAGCCCCCGAAGGAGGAGGGAAGAGTCGGCTAGGTGGCGAGCTGCGTCGGGAGGAGCGGCTAATACCTCGGGCGGGGTTGAGCACGGATCAAGGCGGGACCGACGACGACCTATGCGAGGGGGGTTTTTCACGTGCCTTTCCCCCCAAGCTCCGGCACGACCGGAGTCGCACAGGAGCCGAGGTCAGGCAGGTTCGCCTCGACCAGCTCAAGCTGAGCAGCCTTGCTGATCAGCGACCCCGCAGCGGCTGGAGCAGGCCGCGTATCGTGGAGACTAGCGACATCTTTTATTTCATACTGTATCCAAAAAAAAAAAACGTATAGATCAGAAAATAATACATGCATGGATACGGGCATGTTTTAGACGGTATCGTTACTGCCATTGGAGAGGTTGGGATTAGTGGTTCACGGTCTACCTCACGCTTAGAAGTCCAACAACAAGTTGAGCATAGCAAAAGGGGGGGCCCAGAGACTCCAGCCGGTTTTACTTGTATTGGAGTAAAATATTTCATATTTCATTTGGGATTAGTGGTTCACGGTCTATCTCACGCTTATGAGCCCACATTTGCTTAGCACGGGGGGCCAGAGACAGCAGCCGGTTTATGTTGGTATTGTTGTAAACAATTTCAATTTTAATTTCGATATTTGAGGTGAAATATCAAATCATCGGACTTTGGTACTTGATGTTTTCACAGAATATTAATTTTTTGTTTACAAGAAGAACCAAATGAGCACGGACAGGGAAAGTGGATGTTTTCACAGACTTTGATAGTTGTTGGAATTAAAGGTATAACGTTATTGCCATCATGTTAATGTCGGTATCAGAACGTACACTCCTCCATAAAATTCCGGACATGCATTATGTTAAACAGAAGCTAGTCAACAACATGCGCCCCTCTCACAACGTCAAGCACAACGACACCCAAGTACCACACAAGTGTAGTACCACCCAAGTATACCCAAGTGTAGTAGAGCCGGGAAGCAAGCAGTTAGTCGTCATTCGGTATGGCTAGTCTTGAGCTTAAAGCGAGCGTTGTCGGTGGAGTTTGTCGAATTAAGCTTCTAAATTCCTGGGAAATTTCTAAACTACACATGTCGTTATGAGCGCCACGCTCGGGCATTGCTCAAGCGCTCATACCAAGGTGCATATTGCTCAGGGAGGCAATCAACTCATTTTTGGAGAGCTAGCTTGTTGGAGGTGGTTTGGAGGCATGGATACCGTGACTATGTACGATGCTTGGCTTGCAGAATTGTGGGTGTGTGAATTAAGTATAGAAGTTCACGCCGCATGCACGGTTGATGTATTTGGAAAGCAAGCAAGTAGAAGCCCAAATGATGCAGGGCTGGAAAAGCAGTGCACGCTTTAAATGGGCGAAGGCGATTGACTTTGGCGAAGGGCGAGGTCCAACTTGGCCGATGTTTGGGACGCATTGCGTTGACGGTTCTATTTGGAATGCTTGTGTATGTGCTTGTGCCAACCACATCCGCCCCACGCGTGGCACGCGTCGAAAATTGGGCTTGGTAATGCGCAACAATAGAAAAAATCAATGAGCACGTAAACATATATCGACAAACCCCGTTCAAATCGCCTCACGAGGTGAGCCGAATTAGACGGGTGTAGCTTGGCAATGCGGCTCAGCTTTTACATAGGAATATCCCGGAAAATCGAATATTTCACAGAATACATTTATAACTAAGTGTTTGAACCCAAGAGTAGGTGCTTTGGACGCGAATTGAAAAGGCACGCCCAACGGCATATGTTACAAAACGGTTCGACCTTACTGAGAAGATGAGGACCCTTTGAACATTGTGGCCGAACGCAACTTATCCGTGGGTTGTGCGCATGTCGACGGCAAGTCAACGTACGCGATTTTGTGCGTTTCTCCCACATCGGCCTCCCCAACACCTCCCCCCTCCGTCGCCTATGCATCATATTATTTGCGCGACCGTCGCACAATCATCCATATTGCGGCGCTTTGATGGGCCCGTTACTATTTTCGTCTAGCAAGCACGGCGACCGTTTGAAAGAGCTTGTCGCACGACTGCGGGCGCGATAACCCCAAGTACACACGCCCGGTAGTGCTCGTATTCGCCCCAGTATTTTTGGCGCAATTCATCTTGGGCGCTAAAGCATTGCCTATGATTTCAGAGCATTTCATCTATTCAAGAAAGTCGACACATGACTATGAAATTGAAATTGTTACAACTTTCACATGCGAAGGTGCGAAATATTGTCCGGACTTTTGTGAAGGAGTGTTGTATCGATACGACTTATTCGATTGAACCATCAATAGTGATGATTTCCGTCATGATGATACAATCAATTGTGGCATTAATTGCACATAGTAAACATAGATCAGTTTTGCTAGCATGCGTAGATAAGGGAAGGGACTGAAGATGTCGCTATTTGCTTAACAATCAGTGTAATTAAAAAGAGAAAATGAAAAGGTTAAGTCTCTGTTGTAAGTAATACCGTATACGTATTAGTTGCAGATAGCTACTGTAAGCTACTCTAGATATGATTAGTACATGTCTAGATCGGACATACCGATAAACTGTTTGACTCGGTACAGAGCTGTCGCTAGGCTACAGCTCTCTCACTTTTGTTGTCCCGACACCACGCATGTAGGCTGGTTGTCGTTGTAACTGTTCCGTTTGCGGGACTGTGACTGTAACTACGTTTGCGTACGGTATCTTCCACACTAACTGTGTTTGCATGGTTCAATAGGTTATGGGCCACCGCCTCACGTCACTCACGCGCGACAACATGGTTCGGCGAGCTGCGATCGACATCTCTCCCGCAGAAGGCAAGTTTCTTTAGACTCCTAGTACTTTCAACATGTAGTCGGCGGTATCGCCAGTATAAACTGCGATTTTAAAACCCGCCACCACCCCTCTTAAGTCAGCCACCCGACGGAGATAGCCAGCCACCCACACCGACGCACTCGTCGTGTGTGGACAGGGTGCACACATGTCCAAGCTGGAGAACGGGGGGGTGCACTGTCGGGTGAATACGCATCCACAGGTTGCACGCCAGCCGTAGCTTACATGTTTTATTTTTATATTATCTTAGCGACTCGGCCACCAGCGCAGCGCTCCACCTGTCCTGGCCTTGGCCTCGACTTGTGCCCCACATTGGGTGGAGGATACAAAGAAGGTGCTCTGAGACACCCCGGGGCTACAGGCCGAGGGGTCGGCGGGCATCATGCCGTCTCTTTGCATACCGTTGTTAGGCACGAGTCCGGCTAGCGGTTTTTACCGCTGCCTGCTTTTTATCAAGCTCTTTCTTTTTCGCCCTCTGTCGAAATGGCGCAGAAAACTCCGCCTGTTTCACCTCCTGACTCCCCTGAGTCAGGCTCTCACCAGAGCAACCTCGATCACCCCCCGGACACTCTCGTACTGCTCGTTGCACAAGTGGCGCACTTAACAGCTCGTCTCGACTCGCAGTCGGCCGAGGGTGCTGTTGTTGCTGCGGGTGCTAATCCGCACCCCCCTGTAGCTCAGCGCCGCCACGATGCTCACATCGAACCCGACCGGGACAGCCACGACGGCCACACCCTCCACCTGCTTGACCATCCCCACCCTGGTTTCGTACCCCCGGACGCAGAAACAGTCTTTGCTGCTGCTACTCCTGTAGCTCCTGTTGGCGACCCCACAGTCGCACAGCGCCGTCACGATGCGCCCCGCGAGCCCTCGCGTGCCGACGCGCACCACGACCCCTCGCGTCACGCCATCCGGGTTGATCACCTCCCACCACCTCCCCCCTTCCCCCCCGCCGGATATTCCCTTCAACACCCCGGCCCTCATATCCCGGAGGCGCCCTCTCACCTCGTCCCCCCCTACCGTGACCACCCGCACTCGTACGGCCCGCCGCGTCCCATGGCCGGCCGCTCTCCCTTTCCCGGTGGTCCACCTTCTCCCTTTCATGGCCGGCACTCTCCCCCAGTCCAACATGGCGACCCCACCACCCGTGGTCGTCGTCGCCCCACTATTGACCCGGTGGTCATCAACCGGGCGGCACACGAAGCCCCCGGCTTCGACAAGGACGCCCTCAGCCGGTCCATGAAGATGTCGGTCCCCGTCATGTGCCCGACCACGGACTTTAAGCAATGGAAGAGGACCTTCCTTAATTTCCTCTCCATCAAGGCCGCATACCTCATTCCACAGCTGGCCATCCGCGACTCCGGCGTCTGGCTCGACGAACAAGCGCAACACTACGCCTACACGCTGCTTCTCCATGCAGCCAGCGCGAATAAGCGCGCTGACCAAGCGATGAAATGCGTTTCTCCAGCACGCCCTGACTGCGCCGCTGCCGCGTGGGACATCCTTTGTGAACGCCTCGATTGTCGGTCTTTTGCTCGCTCCTTGTCCCTCCTGGACAACCTGACGGTCAGACAGCGCCCTGGTCAGTCACTCAATGACTATGTCCACTACATGCGCCAGACCTTTGACGACTACAACGACACATGCCAATTGGTTGATGGCTCCGTTGCCATCCACCCCCACCACCTCGGTCTCCTCATGCTGCGCGGTATCTCATGTAGCGGCCCACACGGTCAGGCGAAGCAATGCGTCATCAACGCCTTTGACACGGACTACATCATGTCGGCTGATGAAGTGATGGCCAGCATTCTCCACCTTGCGCACAACATGGACGACGACCCTGCTCCGGACACACCCGCTCCGGCCATATCACCCCCCCCATCTCCGCGTTCGTCGCTGCGGGCCGCGGCTCGCACAGCGGTCGAGGCCCACCACACCGTAACCCTCGCGGCCATCGACCCAACAAGTGTGGCGTGTGTGGCAGCCTCAACCATCTCATGTCAGCCTGCACTGCCACGGATGACGCTATCCTTAAGTGAAATCTCGCCAAGCGTAGGCTGACTGTCCAGAAGTACGGCGCCGCCGACGGCACCCCCTCTGCTCACGCTGCGCTGCTAAGCGACGTCCCTGCCGACGACGCCCCCGCCGATGACACCGACTGCCTACCCACCCTCGAGGACTGCGCTGATGACTACGCTGACGACGAGGTGAGTGTCCCATTCAGCTCTGTGGCATTCTCCTCTTCCCTCGCCCCGGGCCGTAACCTGTCAAAGTTTTGGGTCGTTGATTCCGCCTGCTCGATTAACCTCACTGCGTTCCGAGATGACTTCGTGAAATTCACGCCCCCCTCCGCTCCCTCTCGCGTGGGCGGTGTCGGCGTTGACGTTAAGGGCAGTGGCTCAGTGCGGATTTCTGTCAGACTTGCCTCTGGCCAGCTCATTCACCGCACTGTCTATGCACTCTACACCCCTGACCTATCATCTCGCTCCGCATAGCGTATCGGCAGACTACTTAGTGTCTGCTGGATGCAAACTCACAACGGCTGTGAATTCATATTCCCCTCCAACTCTGACACTGGTTTGCTTTTGGTACCCACAGGCATGGGTGTGCTAGAACCGTCCGGAAACGGTATCTACCTCCTTCCCCACCAGCCAAACCTCCCTTCAAGCCCATCCGCACCGGCGGCACTTGACCCCTCACCTCAGGTTGCCCTTACTGCCCAGTGTGATCCCGTCCTATGGCACCGTCGATATGGCCACCTCAACATGCAAAGCCTTCAGGCCCAACATACTCACGGTGTCCCGACTAGCCCTGTGTTAACTAGCGCTGTAACCAAAGTTTCTTGCGACTCTTGCTTACTTCACAAAGCCACAGCTGCACCACGCAACACAGCCGCTTGCGCGAAGCCATCCCACCCCCTCCTCAACCTGTCCGCAGACCTCTGGGGCCCGGTCAATGTCCCCTCCCCACATGGCCTCCGTTACTGCTTGCTCGTCATCGACCACCACACCAACTACATGTGGGTGCGGTTCCTTAAGTCTAAAGACGACGCATGTTCGGAATTGGAAACCATCCTCTTGGACATCAAACACATGCATGCCCGCCATCACTCCCAGACGGGCGCGTTCGCACCGGTCCTCAAGTTTGACTCAGACTCTGTGTTTGAAGCTGCTGTCACTCGCCGAATGTGCGCACACCTCGGCGTCGGGGTGCAGTTCTCTGCCCCATACGCCCACCACATGCTCGGCAAGGCCAAACGTCCCTGGCGCACTATCCGGGACAATGCATCGGCGATGCTCCACAACATGGCCGTTCCCAACTCCATGTGGTCGTGTGTTGTCAGCACTGTTGTGTACCTTCGCAACCGCACGTACAGTCGCTCGGTCGGACCTACTGGGGGCGTCCCCCTCACACTCCTTACGTCGTCGGTGCCAAACGCCTCCAAGTTCCGCGTCTTCGGCTGCGCCGTTTTCGCCAAGGTCCCCGACAAACAACGTCGGAAACTCAGTGAAAAAGCATTTCGCGGCGTCATGGTGGGCTATCCCCCTGACGCACCCGGGTGTCGTGTCTGCAATCCGGAAACGCGTCGTATCACCACCTCCGTACATGTTGTCTTTCAGGAAGACACCCCAGGCTTCGACACTCAACCCTCCGTCGACTCAACCATCACCGACTCTTCGGACGACGTACCCGCAGACTCACCCCTATCCCACCCCATTGACCTCACATTACCCACACCCCTACCCCCCCCGGCAGCCTCTCGCCATACTCGGCTCCGCTCCCACCCCATTCGCTACGGCGATATGGTTGCCCACTTGTCCGACTACCCACCAACCCTCGTAACGGCGTGTTGTGATCCTGAACAAGGCCAGGCTCAAGAGGACATATTTGAGCACCCTCACGTCCCCGACCTTGTCACTGGTCCCCCACACACACCTGCCGGCACGTCCCCTACTGCCATCGCCCTCCTCTCCGCCCGAGAGTGTGTGGAACCAAAATCCTACCGGGCTGCACTGGACAGCGCCCAAGCCCCCCAATGGCAAGCCGCTATGCAACATGAGTATTCCTCCCTCATCAGCAACGGCACGTGGGACCTTGTGGACCTCCCCCCCGGCCGCATGGTCGTTAACAACATGTGGATCTTCAAAGTCAAATCGGATACAGCCGGCGACGTCTCCCGCTTCAAAGCGCGGTTCGTCGCCAAGGGGTGCAGTCAACGCGCTGGACTGGACTACACGGAGACCTTCTCCCCGGTCATTCGCATGGCCAGCCTGCGTCTCTTCCTAACCATCGCAGCCGCCCGCGACCTTGAACTCTGCCAGCTTGACATCGACACAGCGTTTCTCTACGCCCCCATCCGGGAGGATGTATACATCCGCCAGCCCCTCGGCTTCACCGATGGAACGTCCAAGGTTTGCCACCTCAAGCGTTGCCTCTACGGCCTTAAGCAGTCCCCCCGCGAGTTCAACATGCTACTTCGTGCGTGGCTCGTCGACCATGGATGGCAACAATGCGTCTCCGACCCGTGCATCTACATCTTTCGCACCGGCCACGTCTTCGCCATGATCGCCTTGTACGTCGATGACATTCCCGCGGCCTGCAATGATGCCACTTGGCTCGCATCGTTCAAAGCCCAACTCGGAGCACGGTTCAAGATCAAGGACCTAGGCGATCTCTCCCAACTCCTCGGCATGCACATTACCCGCGATCGCTCCACGCGCACAATCTCGCTGGACCAGTCCAAGTACCTGCGCGACATCCTCGCCAAGTACGGCATGTCCAACTATAAGCCGTCGTCCCTTCCGATGGACCCGGGCTTCCTCGCCGGCCTTGCACACTTGAACTCGCCCTCTCTCACAGGAGTGGCCAAGGACGTCTACCTCAGCCTCCTGGGCAGCCTCCAGTACGCCGCCGTTTGTACACGCCCCGATGTCTCCACGGCGTTGAGCATCCTCGGCTCTGCCCAAGCCTCGCCCACCGAGGCACACTTGCATGCTCTGGAAAAGGTCCTCCGCTACCTCCATGGCACCATCGACATGCGCTTGACGTTGGGGGGGGGCCTGGACCACAGCCTCCAACTCACAGGCTTTGCCGACGCTGATTGGGCCAACGACAACAGCACCCGCAAGTCTCGCTCCGGCTATCTCTTCACCCTAGGACGCGGGCCAGTCAGTTACAAGTCCAAACAACAGACTTGTGTGGCTCAATCCACGTGTGAAGCCGAGTACTACTCTGCGGCCGACGCCACCAAGGAGGGACTCCACCTCCGACAACTCATGGGGGGAATCTTCAACTCCCCCATCACCGAAACCACCACCATCTGGGAGGACAACCAAAGCGCCATTGCATACTCCCAGAATGCCTTGGTCAGCGAGAAGACTAAGCACATCGGTCTGAAGTGGCACTTCCTCAAAGACCACGTGGAACAGGGAACCATCAAGTTGAGGTACTTCCCCACTGACCAGATGGTGGCTGACATGCTCACCAAACCCCTCCCGGGACCTGCACTAGCAAGACACCGAAGTGCGATCCTTGGAGGACAAGACCCAATGCAACGCTTCATCCCGTAGCTACCTTCAAGGGGAGTGTTGTAAGTAATACCGTATACGTATTAGTTGCAGATAGCTACTGTAAGCTACTCTAGATATGATTAGTACATGTCTAGATCGGACATACCGATAAACTGTATGACTCGGTACAGAGCTGTCGCTAGGCTACATCACTCTCACCTCTGTTGTCCCGACACCACGCCTGTAGGCTGGTTGTCGCCGTAACTGTTCCGTTTGCGGGACTGTGACTGTAACTACGTTTGCGTACGTTATCTTCCACACTAACTGTGTTTGCATGGTTCAATAGTCTCCTCCCTCTACGGCTCTCGCCGGCGGCGGCCCCGGAGGGAAGTGCGCTCGCATACCCATCGGTGCCCACCTTTACCTCCAGGCGGTGGGCGTTGGTAACCATGTAACCGGGCGCTTGTATTCATGTAGACATGGCACGGTAAGGGCTAAACGAGGTACCGCCATCCGCGATAATAATGCCGGAGTTCGATGGTGTCGCCGACATTCTACAAGTCTCGGGTATATTTCCCATTCTTGGTCACCGAAAACACCATGAACTACGTCGATAAACTCCGGATGATATCATCGATCCCTAGCCTTAATCCGCGATCCGCGTAATCAACACATGTCGGGAAGCCATGCACGAAGGGTTTTGGAAATCGTAATATTCGTACACCAACACTAAGATCTCCCGCTCGGCTTGCCCGACATGTTTTTCGCGACTAAATGCTCGCAAGTACTCTCCCGATAAGGAAGGGGGTCTTGATTTGTGAAATAGTATTTAGCGAGGAGGGTACGGGCGGATCAGCGGTAGGTGGAGGGCTTTAGGACTTGCGGCGGACAGCCGAGAAGCGTCGCCGGGGAAGGGCGCTCGCTGCATGCCGACTAGCATGTTTTGGTCGAGCCGACCCAAGGGGGGGCAGCACGACACAAGCAGCTAGGAGCGATTATCGCGACGGAAGGAGCAGCGTGGCATGGTGGCAGCGATTCTCATGATCAGCCATCGCCATAAAACCATGTACGGGGGATTTTGCAAAAATATCCGTACCCCGCGGCCCGAAGGATTTAGCAATTGTGACCTTGCGTAACCCTGCCGCTACCACCAACTATCGACATGCACACCTAATGTTAGAGGGTGCGAGCCAAGGTCAACACGAAGGCTCGCACTCGAAACAAGGGTGCTCGGCGGACGCGCGATCGGTGGGTGGAGGGTACGGCCGCTGGCTCGTTGCCATACATATACCATGGTACCATACAAAAACAACCGGGGAAATGGCCAAGAAAACTTTTCAGCGGGGCGGCACGAGTGCTAGCTTTTTCTGTGTGGCAGTCTCGGTCCCCCCCCCCCACCAGCCCTCGAGGTGACGGGGGCCCTAGACTAGGAGGCACGTCGCGACGGGAGGAGCGGCTATGACCTTGGGACATGGCTTGCGTGTTGCGACGGCGTGGTCGATAAGCGACCGCATGAGGAGGGGTTTTTCGCTAACATTTCCCCTCCTTTCTCCGGCAAGACCGAAGTCACGCGGGAGCTAGATTAAGTTGGCCCGTCGACCCTCTCGAACGCCGATCGGCCTAGGCCGATTGGAGCCCGGTTCGGTGGGAGCGAGCCGTGCATCGTGAAGGTCGAGCAAAAGTTTCATTTTGCATTCTTGACAAGTGGATGAAATCTTAGATATGTTTTTCATTACAAATTATTTCTTTCGTCAGTGCTTAGTAGGCGGGGAGACTGTGGTAATAACTGATGTTGCTTGCAGTTTTTAGCCTCCGAGGAACACCGGTAAACATGGAAGATAGTTGTGTCGACAGGTGTACATGGTTGAATAGTACCCGGCCCGGTCGTTATCCTAAGTGTCCAAGATGCTAGGTAGAGTATTGATGGCCGTTAAACAATAGTAGGTTCATTTTCCCGATATTGTTGCAATACAGTCTTTTCATTTTACTCCCTCGACCGCACTAGGCTTAAAAATGCCTAGTTAGTAGCTCCCGCCTATATTCGCATCCTCCTCGTGGCTTCCGTTACAACTCTCTCGTAACGGTCGTAAGTAGCCGCGCAATATAGCATGCTATGTCTTGGGATATCACACCACATCGTCTTGAAGCATGTTTATCTGATTGTGCGTTATGCACGTACCGATAGATATTGGCAGGACATTACAACGAACGGTTACCTCCATCTCATCTTTCGCGGATGCTGGCAAAGCTCATCTGAGAACCGGCCTTAAAATGTGTACACGTAAGAGACAAGCATGGAGGGAAGTTCTAACTACCCGGCACTTACATGTTGCCCTAACGCCTCACGCTACCCCCAAGTCACTAGATCAACAGTTCCGAAACCCGGGGATAGCTGAGCGGCATAATACCATCCCCGGATTCGAACCCACGTCACTAATGAGCATGAGAAGTATCGCTTCGAATTAAACAGCTTAACATCTCATCTTTCGCGGATGGTGGCGGTTTCCTCCATCGAGCTTAATGATGGCGACTGTAACCGTAATACATTCCTCCCGTGGAAAAGTACGGTAGGTGAAGTAACGAGCACATGTACAATGTAATGTAACGTATTGTAACATGACAATACTCGTCACATGAAATGTATCGATGGATAAACTAGCCTTACCCCTAATTTATGGACGTCATTACTGTTAGCAATTCGTCAACAATTAAACACGCCAATTAATGTCGTTTCCCAACACTCGCTTGATTCCGCTTCGATCGTGTGACTAGAATGGCAGTTAATTGTCAACTTCTTGCCTTATAGTGTTTATCATTGCACTTGAGCGGTTCGTGACTGTGGTTACTTGACATTTCCCAGCTTCACATGCTCTTATCAACTACGATTATGTGCAAAAAAATTAGGTCCGTACTGTGGAAAATGAAAATGATTTTCAACATATACCGCTATCGCGCTCTGCGGTTGTTGTCTATGGGCCTTCTAGCATATGCCATCTAGGACTAAGTATACAAAATTTAGGCCGGCATCCCTAATCTTGAATACTCCTAGGGACTAAGTCATTGAAACCGTGTAGGGGAGTGTAATCAAATTATGGCAGAATCAGAATATGAGACACGCGGCATTACATATTGCTCAACGAAGAAGTCCCGTTGTGAAATCCACATAATCCCCCTCCACCGCGTAAAAAGAGACAGCCTAAGGTTAGTCCTATCGCTAACTCCGATCGCCTTGCTAAGGGACTGTGTTAGCACTAGCATCCCGTTGCCTAGTGCTTATGTACAAGGTAGCTATTTGTCATCCTATTACTTAGTGTTATGCCATTATCGTTACTCTATTCCCTAGTAGTGGCGGTCGGCCGGCCCTGCCGGTATCCTTGCATGCCGTCGTCTCTGTCCTCTCACTTCTCTAGTCACCACAACTAGCCCCCTTGTGGGGCCGGCACGACCTACGTGTAACTATCCGTTCGCGACTCCGACAGGTTATGGGCCCTCCTCATGTCCACCAAGCTACACTAGAGAAAGCGCCCGCCGGCGGCGCAGCGGCGGCGGCCCCGGAGGGGGGTGCGTTCGCAGGCCCGTCGGCATCCCCTCACCTCCCCGTGGTGGGCGCTGGAAACCCCGTAGCCGTGCCGTGCATGGCACGGTAGGGGGCTAAGAGGGCCGAGAGCTCGATGTGCATGATCATTAGCTGTAGAGAAAGCCATGTACATAGCGCTTTTGAATAAATAACTTCTGTGCAAATACCAGCATTTATATCTCCCGCTCGACCCGTCCGATATGTTTTTACGCGGTCTCATACTACTGGGTACAATCCTACTTCGAGGGGGTGGGGCATGTACTTCAAGAGCGTTTGATGGCGAGGAGGGTACGGCCGGATCATCGGTGGGACGCGGGTGTTGGAGCTAGTGGTGGCCCGGGTTGTATATTATGTAGTATAGACCTGCAGGGGACGGCGGGGTTTTTGGCCGTCACACACCACCACGGGGGTTTTTGGGGTTTTGGACGGACGCGGGCCACGGCGAATATCACGTAGCTCAATATAATATTGCTCAATATTGCTCAATATAATATTGCTAATGGTTTATTATTCCACTGAGCAATGCTTTATTTGTAATCGATGTTATTATTCCATATCGCCATGTACTTCTACCAGTACCCGTAGCGATCGTCATCATATCAGCAGCAAGTATTTGACGTCACATCATAACTGGCGGCGCGCGGGACAAACATACAGTTTTAGCTGATATACATAGCGATAATCGCTACCTGTACAACTCTTCACGAATTAGGCACGATAAGCACCAGGTGTTATCTTGTTTTGAACCCCCTGGATTCCCCCCTTGGACCCCCTTGGACCCCCTTTTGGACCCCCGAAAACGGGGGTTTGGACTGCAGAAACGACATTTCTACTGTTAAGCTGCCCCGGGCTCAACTGCGAAGTCCAACACCCCCTTTCGCCACTTTGTAAGGGGGGAAATCGGCGAAGTGCAGTCCAACAGCAAACACACCCGTTAAGTATAAATTTTCCAGTATGATGTCCAACCTTTCTCTAGCGACCGGCAAGCCATCATGCAGTCAGGAAGACAACATCTTGAGTACCAGCTGTAAATATTAGGCAGCGCGAGAGTGTAACGCTCTCTTAGAGTCCGAGATCAGCGAAGAGCAGTCAATTTGCGCTTGTGCGTGCACACACACACACACACACACACACACACACACACACACACACACACACACACACAAACACACACACACACACACACACACACACACACACGCTCGCGCGCACGTACAACGTAGTTCGCGGCAAAAAGTACAGGTTGTGAGGTAGACAGCCTGAATACAATTATTATCTACTAAATAGTTTTTCTTTGATACAACAGTAATACATTCAATTACAAAATTAATCATTACGATATTATTATATCTATACGGAGCTTGGGGTTTAATTATCATCTGTAGCGAGATATAATAATAAATACTGCTATAGCAAAGACTCTTCCCTTGTATAGCAATATCGAAATGTTCCTTACAAGAGAAAGCAGTGGAAATAAATAATTTTTAGCGAATAAATTAGGAGGAAAATTTCATTATATGAGACAGCAATATTATAATACAAGATAATACTCATATAAAACAAGTTAAATCAATGAAAAGAAAAAAGTAGCTCGGGTAACGCTAAAACGCCCCAATACGATTTGTAATTCAGAAAAAAATTCTGGGGGGCGCCCGCGGCGGCGCCCCCCAAACCCCCCTCGCCGTGGGGGCTTTCGACCCCGCCGCAGGCGGGGTTTCCTACGGAATATACAACCCCGGTGGTGGCCAACCGGGAAGCATCGCCAAGAAAGGGCGCTCGCTAGCCGTCAACCACCCTTGTGCCAGTCGAACCTTCCCGGGGGTGAGGCACGACATGGCACAGAGAGGTGGCAGGTCGCAGGCGGAGGAGCGGCTATGTGAGGCGGCGGCGATCCTCAAGATCATCCGCCGCCGGAAAGCCTTGTACGGAGGGCTTTTTCGGAAATTAAATTATTGCCCGTGCCCGGCGTCGAGCTAGTTGGGGGGCAGCACAAGGGCAAGGCGCTCACTAGCGAGTCGCTACGCCGTCAAGATACATCTCCCGGGGGGGGGGGGGGGGGGGGGTAAGCTTGGGCGGCAAGGAGGCCGGTCGCGACGGAGGGAGCGACACAATTTTCGTGCACCCGCGGCCCGAAGGATCCGACTACGGTGACCTGCCCCCCCCCCCCCCCCCCCCCCCCCTCTCTTCGACACCTACTACCCCGACAGACCTACAAACTCTTGACGGTGGGCCCGGGTGGGCGCGGAGGCCCCCACTCAATAAAGGTTGCTCGGTGGACGCGCGATCATATGGGGGAGGGTACGGACGCAAGTCGGACTATCTTACATGTACCCGGGTACTAGACAGAGAAAAACGAGGAAATGAGAGGGGGAAATCCAGGCGCGGAGGCAAGAGCGCCCATTTTTTCTATGTATGTGTGTCTCGGTCCCCCCCACCTGCCCTTGAGGTGACGGGGGACCTCGACAAGGATGACCGTCGCGTCGGTAGACGCGGCAACGATCTTGGGGCGGGGTTTACGGAATGCGGCGGCGGGATCGACGAGCGACCATGCGAGGAGGGGTTTTGTGCCAGCCTTTCCCCTCCTATCTTCGGCGAGACCAGAGTCACGTGGGAGCTAGAGTAGGCTGGCCCGTCGTCCCTCATGAACGCCGATCGGCCTAGGCCGGTCGGCACCCCGGCTCGGTGGGAGCGGGCCGTGCATCATGAAGGTCGAACAGCATCTTAGTTTTGCATTTCTTGACAAGTGGATTTATTTTTAGATCTATTTTCCTGATTACAAAATTATTACGCTGTTAATGCTTAGGCGGGGGGGCTGTGGTAATTGCTGTGATTACTTACAGTTTTTTAACTCCCGAGGAACGTCGAAACACATTGCAGATAGGTGTGTCGACATGTGTATCTGGTCGAAGAGACCCGGGCCCAACTTGCTCATAAGTCATGTATGGCTAGGTAGAGAGGCCCAATAGATGGCCTCCGGTCCAGTTGCCGGCTCGCTGTGAACAATTTTAATTTCAATTTCAATACACTAGAGAAGAGCGTGTGTAAAAGCGCTCGGCGCCACGCTAGTCCTACCTACTCCCACGTAAAATAGAGCATAGCGTGTGTAAAGCGCTCGGCGCCACGCTAGTAATTCATCGTCCCACCGACACCACGCTTTGCCTTCGAGCTGGTCGTCCGCGACGGTCCTACCATCTCCCACCTACAAAGGAAAAGAGCGTGTGTAAAGCGCCCGGCACTGTTTACATATCCCTCCGTAGGACTACTAATGGACACATCTGTACTCCGGGGGAGTCTTGGCCCTCCACCTATAGGTGTTCGCTATAGGTGTTCGCCGCTCAGTCGCGATGCGATGCGATGGGTTCATATACACAATATGTTCCTATCGGGTACCGACTTTTGGCGGTACTTGGATAAGGCGTACAGCTCCGTTCCGGGAAGCGGCGGTTCTATCCCCCTTCATGCCATTCCGTGTGTACATGGATTAACAGGCGCCACTCCTGCCCCACCTAGCTTTCAGTCTCACCTAGCCTTCAGCCTACCGATGCTCTCGCCCGGATATGGTAATTAAAAACCGACCCGCGAGAATTCGGCCCGTGCGTACTTTAATTAGAAATGTTGATTTTTTCCAAGAGGCAAAGCCGCAACGCTCACCTAACTTAACGAGGAGGTTACCTTTCCCACGGCGAAAGGGGGGAGTCAGAATGAGCAGCGCATGACTGTGGTTTTGCGTGCCTACACGCTCATGATAGCCCTATAGGCTTTGCTTCGTCCTCGCCGGTCGCTCTCATGCGTCGGCTAAATCGCTCCGTGGACAGTTTTTCCCGCCACATGTCAGAAAAGTACATTACGCAATACATTTGGAACCCCTTCATATCGGCAGCTCGCCGGTAGCGGCACGTTCCTGTGAGCTCATGTCGCTACACCTACCCGGCCTAAGACACACGCTACAAGCACTACACCTTCGACCAAGATGGCACCTTCCTTGACGGAAGCTAGGACGACGTCAAGACCTCGGTTGCCTTGAGGGCGGGTGTTAGCAGTAGCACCCCGTTGCCTAGTGCTTATGTTCAAGGTAGCTATTTGTCATCCAATTATTTAGTGTTATGCCACTAGCGATACTCTATTCCCTAGTAGTGGCGGTGGGCCGGCCCTGCCGGTGCCCTTGCATGCCGCCGTCTCTCTCCCTTCACTTCTCTAGTCACCACACCCGGCCCTCCTT
>JAPMLY010001792.1:0-80654 GCA_026401115.1 Tetraselmis chui
TGAGGATTGGCATTGGTCACGTGTGACGCTGTCACCGCAACCGCTGGTCTGATTCTACCTATTATAATCGAATGATTGGCTATGCTCGCATGGCAATGATGCGAACAGCGCGTGGTTTCGTGGCTTGCGTCACTTGACAGCGTTTGGTCGGCACGTGTCTCTCTGTACACCGCCTTTGGCATATACGCTCATATATTATGCCGGATGTACGGATGGTGGGCGGGGGGTAGAGTGGAGGAGAGTAGTTGCATAATTCAAAATAGTCAGTGAGTGTTTTTCTTTGAAATGAAGGATTGGCGCGTTGTGGGTTGTTTGTGCAGGGGGCGGCTCGGGTGTTGGTGAGTGCTCTGGACACTGACAGTGCGGAAGACGCGGAGGTGGTGGAGCTGGCGGCTGTGAGCTGCTCACGTCTGTCGGCGGATGAGATCAATCTTGACATTATGCGGCGCGCGGGTGGTCGGTGGCTGCTTGGTGCCACCGTGCGCGCCAAGGCCAGCACTCCGGTGGCGCGAGAGGCGGCGCTGTTGGTGCTTCGCGAGATGGATGGAGAGCAGGATGGGGCGGACGGGGACAATGGGGAGGCCGCCCCGCTGCCTGACCTCCAACACTCGACGGCCGTCTGATGATTTCTAAGCCGTGAAAAACGTATCTTTATGGTTGTAAAGTTTTGTGTTTAGATGATTGGACGAAAGTGTGATGTATTTATGACGCAGTAAAATGTGCGTTTGAATGCCTTTTTGAGAGATTTAATTGTGTTGCAGCAGTTGACAGACAGCAAAGAAGAAAAGAGTTTGAAGCCGTTTCGAAGCCCATCTGCATTTCCAGCGGATTCACTTTCCCGATTGCCATTTCCATCAGTTGTGCGGCATCACCCGACCCTCCTCCACAGCTCTGGTGAAGCGGCGAGCTGTCCCGATGCACGGGTGGGTCGTTTGAATGAATTATAATGTGATGTCATGTAATGAATTTCGTTATAATACTGAAATTATAAAAGTGCGTCGAAAATTGGTGTATATGTACATAGGAAATGAGTGTTGGGGCTCTGTTTTTTCCGAAGTCATTTGAGAACCAGAAAGCGCGGGTCGGCTTGCGTCTCGTCAGGTGTAGCTAAGAGGGGCTCGTCAACTCGTTGCGCACCTACACGAGAGCGTAATCGAGTTAGATCTTACTTGACTACACAATTAGTGGGAAGCGTTTTTTGTCCTATGTTTGCTATTTTTCGGATGTCCTCTATTTATCGAATGTTCTTTCTCAAAGTTTTGGGCTGCATCAAATCGTTCTCAATGCTTCGATTCTATTCGCCAATGATTGTTCATCCGATGTCTAGCTACTTTTGTGAGGACACAGCTTTCGGAGTCGTGGTACTCTGAAAAGGCGCGCCTACCTTTTTGTAGTATGGTGTGTAAGAGGGATCCACACATATTGCCTTTCATACAAAGCGTCATCTCCCCTGTTTGGTGCGGCATTGTCACTCCTTGCCAACAGCATTCCTCGAGCGGCCGGCTTGGAATTATATTTCTGCCACCGTCGTACCATCAATGTTTGCACGCGGAAAAAATACGTCAAAATGAGCTCTAGAAAGTTCATGAATGAAACCGGACAAAGACATGAAATGCGAATTGAGGAGACTACTACGGATTTGAAGATGCGGTGACTAAAGAGACCGGAGGGGCATATTCACACAAAGAGCGAAAAGGAGGTCCACTTTGATAGGTCGTCAAATGTGACGAGAATTGTCATGTGGCAGTGCGTCGTAGGAAGTTGTACATGTACTCGTTACTTTCACCGCACGTTTTTACACGGAAGGACTACAGGTAGTGTACTAGTTGTTGCATCATATACGCTAACCACTGCTAAGCTCGAGGACGTTGTTCATTGTAGTGTAATATATGTACTTCCCGGGATGTATAGATAACTACTCATGCCGGCATGCATAGTATGCCTATGCCAATGTAACTGCCGCTTCGATATTTACAAGTGTACGTAAGTGGCTAGCTATGAAACCGGATAGAGAAGGTGACGTAAAGATCGAGGCATGTTGTTTCTTGTTGTTTGGAAGCGTAATTTGAACGGTCTCATGACGCACCAATTGCAAATCGTCGTTCGACAAAGGTAAACCAACCTCAAGTTGCAGTTCTCGTACCGCCGCTACTACATGTGTTTTGCTTGGTAACACACCACTAGAGGGAAACCACAACTTTCCGGATTGAGCTTCGCGTTGGAGAACAAACTTGATGCCGAGCCTTACCCATTAGCATTTCCGACCCAGATTAAGATAACGACGAAATGACTAGGTCCATGAGAAGCCATTGTCGAATTCGAACGGAGAGCAAAATTTCGCAAGTCGCGCGGTTGTCAGCGTGTAGATCGCTCGCTCCGAAATCAGTGTGGTAGTTTGCTAGAGCAAATTGCGTAACTCTCAATTACGGCTAATGCAGTAAAAATCCGCAAGAGCTAAATTGTTTTGCAATATATTTGGACGTTATTGAAGAAATATAAGGGAGAAATGACTTGTTTCCTACTCTTCTCCCTCCATTGCGTTGGCTTATGTAGCCAAGCCTAGCTCACCTTCAGTCTCGAATCGTCACGCGACCCTCATAAGGGCGTCTCGTGAGACGAGGTGTTGACGCCTCGGGCAAACGTGATGTGGTGTGTATTGACGTAGAGGTAATCTCACCTATCAATACGCTAGTACTTGCTTGGCGACCTAAGCTATTCATGATTGTTGGGCAGCTGCATGTGTACACTTCCTCGGAAAGTACGGCATTCGACTCAGTAGCGAGAAGGTACGGGTCCTACAATCAATTGTATGTACCAAACTAAGATTGTTCTCGCCACAACGCATCGGCGCCTTGTTGTTGATGTCACTGTTACCGGTGCCCGCGCGAGCTCCATTTTCCATGCAGTGGGCTCTCCCCTCCCGCTACCCGGAAGCCTTGCAACGGGGGGGCAAAAGGGCAAGCTTGCTGTCCAACTCCGCGCTTTGGCGTCTATTGGCACGCCTTCAGTTTGGTCCATGGCTGTTACCCCTTCGTTTGGAGGATGGGGGTTGATCGATTGGTTTCGATGGCGGTAGAATTGCGTTGGCTGATCGATTGACCGTTTATGTGGCAATTCGTCGATTCCATGGCATGAGTGTTGCGGACTCTCGTTCGTCGCGCTCGGAAAGCTATGTCCGCATGACCGAGTTTGTTCGCCGGTCTACTTTTTATGTTCCTTTCCGCCGGTTCTTGGGTTATGTACGTCGGGAGTCCATGCAACGCCTTCATGTGGTTCTTCATGGCACCTTGATATCCTATTTTTGTGATGATTACCAAGAGGATTGTGGTGACTCTATTGCATGCCTTCATGATCCCCGGGGTTAATTATATGGGGAGTTATTTCATTGTTATTTGCTTGGTGGTTTCCACTGCATTTTCTTGTAATTAGTTTTACTTGGAACAACGGTTACCAATTCTTACAAGAAAGAGCAAAGGAAACCACCGAGAAAATGGATGAATAATGAAGGGAAAAACTCCCAACATCTCAGAATGGGGAAAAACTCCCAGTTGTAGCGAGATGCGGCGCTGGAATGACTGCCATGGTGCCCATCTCGCCCCCGCCTACTCCTTCCCCTCCCTCCCTCCTCCATGCTCGTAGTGGGGAGGCACGGGGGGTGGCTCCGTGCGTCCTCTTACCATATGCGATGCTCCCCGGGTCTTGACATGGCCGGCCAACGGGCCGTTGATCGGCCTTCGCGTCTTGTTCCCAGGCTTCCCCCTCTCCTCTTCCTCCTTTCGTCCAGTCCTCCGCGTCTGGACCTCCCCGTCGCGACTCTACCGCTCGCCGTGCCCGTGCTAAGGTCCGTGCGTCGATTGTTGTGTGCCCTTGTGTTTCCCATGTCCGTACTTTTGCACCGGGCCGCCGCGCTACTCGCCATCCTTCGTGACGCCCTCCTCGCTCCACTTTGTCACTAAGCCCCCCCCCCCCCCCCGGTGACTCTTGGGCTTCTATCGTGCGCGCCACTTGTTCGTCGTCTACACGTGCCGCCCGTCGTCCCCTTGCTAGTCGGCCCGGATGCAGGGGTACGGGTGTTGCTGTGCGGCGGGCCGCTACTATTGTTGATGGTGGGCGGCGAGCTACACATATTGTTGCTGGTTCGCGGGAGGCTGCCGATGTTGGTCGGTGCACGGCTACTATTGTTGCTCCGCTAGTAGAAGACATAGGGCTACTGCTAGTGGGGCTGTTGCTACCACATATATTGTTGTTGGGGGTGGTGGTGCTGCGGCAGCTGGTTGGCGGTTGGCTGTTGTTGCTCGTATTGGTGGGCACATGGCCGCAACAAGTGGTATTGGTGTTACTAGTGATGCTACATGGGGTGATGTTGTTGATGCTGCCGCATGTGTTGGTGCTAGTTGGCGGTCGGATGTTGTTGCTATTACTGGTGGATAACGGGATGTTGCTTCTCTGGCTATTGGTGTTGTCGCTAGTGGTGTTGTAGGTGATGTGGTAGCTGCCGGTGGTGGCTGGCGGCCAGCTGTTGTTGCTATTGATGGTAGGCGCAGGGCTGCAACTGTTGGTGTTGCTGCTATTGGTGGTGATGTTGATGTTAGTGTTGTTGGTGCTACAAGTGGGGTTTTTGCAGTTGCTGGTTCTAGTTGGCGGGCGGTTGCTGCTGCCCTTACTAGCGGACATAGAGAAGCCGATAGTATTGCACGGACCACAACCTCTCCCACACAGCCCAATTGATTCGTGCCAAATACACCCCCCAACGCCATCCGCCAGCACTAGCCATGTACCGAAGTCGATATCCTTCCCATCGTCATGAGCCGCACGGGTACACCGCACTCATCTACCATCACAAGTCTCACTTCCCTCCTCACCCTCCGCACCGACCCCCCTGACAAACTCATCTCAAAAGCACGCCTCGACACAACACGCATTATTGCACAACTCCATACGCACACTGTCCAATGGCTGCATCATCTCCTACTCATTTACCGCACCAGATCCCGCACAAGCTTTCGCCGCGCCTCCACACACGGCACCTACGCACGCCCCCAAGTGCACGCCGCCATCAGCCCGCATCGAGCACTCCCCTGGGAGGAGTAAAACCTTCGAGCACCGTTTGGAGAGGTTGGATTAGGTGGTTAACGGTCTAGCCCTGACTTGTAAGTTTCGTGTCTGGCATTGTTGGGAGGGCCCAGAGACAGCAACCGGCGCATACGGTACTTGTTGTAAACCGGCGCATACGGTACATGTTGTAAACAATTTCAATTTCAATTTCAGGCCGATGGTAGGGCGGCTTGTGGTGTCGTTGGTGTTGATGTTCGTGTTGTAGTGGCCGCCGGTGCTAGTTCACGGCCATCTACTGCACAAAATGCTAGTGGGCAAAGGGTGGCACCCGGTAGTGGTGCTTATGGTGGTGCTGCTCGTACAAGTGGCGGTACTCTTACTGCTGCTAGTGGATGGCACTGAGTTGCTGCTACTGGTATTGGTGTTGGTGGGCTTTGAGTTTTTTTATGTTGGTGTTGCTATTGTTGTTGCTAGTGGTGTTCTTGTTGGTATTATTGTTGCATGTGTTGATACCGGTTGGCGGCCGATTGATGGTGTTCGTGGGCATAGGACTGCAACGTTTGGTGCTATTACGAGTGGCATTGCTACATCGTGTGTCGCTGCGGATGTGGTACTGGTGTTGGTTGGCGGCCGGTTGCTTCCCTTGGAGGTGGTGTTGTTGGTGGTGTAGCTTCTGCCGGTGATGGTTCGTGGCCAACTATTGTTGCTGGTCATGGTGGGCAAGGAGTTGGTCGTGTTGCTCTTGGGGGTGTATTGAACCGTGCAGACACATTAAGTATGGAAGGTAACTAACGCATACGAAATTACAGTCACATTCAAGCAAATAGAGGAGTCACAAAGACAACCAACCCGAGGCGTGGTGTCGGGACAAAGGAAGTGAGAAGTTGTAGCCTTGCGACAGCTCTCTACATAATCAAAAGTATCGGTTCGTCCGATCTAGACATATACTAATCATATCTAGAATAGCTTACACTAGCTATTTGCGATTAATAACTAGAAGGTATTATTTACAACACACCCCTGATGGTAGCTACGGGATGAAGCGTTGACCTATTGGCGTTTTGCAGACCTTTCCCACTGGACTATATGAGGGTGATTTTGGGTACGGGTCGCGGTGCTTTGGCTCTCGTTTTCGCTTCATATGAATCCAATTTCAAGGTGCCATCCGATTTTTATACGATGACAGCACACCGGGTGTTTGGCCTCACTGCGGAGCGCGCCTCTCATGCTCGGAAGTGCCCTTGGTGCAATCAGGCTCCCTCATAGTCCCGTGGATATGGATCTTCGTCAACGGTATCGGGCATCATTATGTCGGGTGAGCGCTCCACAACTACTATGCTTATGGACCACATCTCTTGGTGCCCGTGCTCGTGGTACGTCATTAAACTCCATGATCGGGTTGCCTTAGTGCTTGAAGAGTTCATGCTTGAAGCGGGAGCTACTAAGGGGCGGGACTTGCGGTTGGAGGTCCGCCGTATTCGGTCGGGAGCTTATCGAGATCGTCATGGGGATGTGGTTTGGTTCGACTTCATGGCTCCACACCGTCATCTTGTTGTTGATGTGATAGTTAAAAGTGGTCGCACGAACACCAATGTTCCTCGTTTACATGCTCGTCTCCCACTCCCGGGAAGTTCTGCATTGGGAGCTCAACATGGCAAACTTGATGCGGACCTCCGTACTTCTCCTTTGCTTGGCACGCCTTCGATTCAGTCGGTCCATGACTACTATCCCTTCGCTATGGAGGATGGGGGCATGTTGGCCCCTATGACGGCTGAATTGGTTGATCGCTTGGCTATTTTGGTGGCAGTTCGTCGCTTCCATGGCATGGGTGTTGGTGACTGTCGTTCTTTACGCTGTGACAATTATGTCCGTATGCAACATTTCGTTTGTCTCACAACTTATGTACCTTTTCGGCGTTTTCTGGGATATGGGCGGCGAAAATTCATGCAATGTCTTTGTGCTGCTCTTCATATGTTACATTGGGTTCCCATATCCGTGACGCTTTGCAAGAGGGCCGTGCTGATGTTGTGGCATGCCTTTTTGCTCCTCGGGCTTTGGTTTTTTCCTCTTATATAATATGTAAAAATCCCAAAAAGAAAAGGCAGCGGAGACCACCAAGCAAAAAATTAAAAGAAGAAAGAACCTATGCTGTAACAGGAAGGCATTTTGCCCGAGACGTGTTCGAAACGGCCTTAAGCAAGTATGATGCCTATGGCGAACGTCTAAGGGGTCTAGCGGCTCACCGGCACTCTCACACTGCGCTTCGTATCCATCAATATTGCAACCGTCGCTTCGGACACTTTGCCCGAACAGCCCCCCGTGTCTTGGCAGGGGCAAAGGCTACGGTGAGCCGTCGTGACCTTCCTCGAGCGCTGACAATGCCACCCTAGATGTGGCAGCTGAGATATTGGGCCTTCCCGCAGCTAGCCTACCCCGCAACACTCGCTCCTAGATGTTTCTTCCCATACGTTTCGGAGGCATGGGGGTGGGGGAATTGGTTGCCTTGGCGGATGCGGCCCATATCGGAGCGGCCAGTTTGGCAATGGGATAAGCTATCCGTTTCCTTACAACACAAGATGCTCGCGTGCGCGGGGATTCCCAAGACGAAGTTCCGATGGAGCCGACCATGTATGGACGGTTTGCGACTGCTATGACAACAGGGGTGTCCCGAAGGCACGGTACACCGGACGGAGACGACGGCGACGACGAACCCATGTGGTCGTTAGAACTCGCTTCGTATTGTGCGCACTTAGATGCCGCGCGCGGTTCTCACGCTCTCGCCGAGTCCGAACCCTTGATAACCACAGCTTTAGCGATGCTTCCCCCGCAACGTCCAACGGTGGCTCGCGCAGGCTGCGTAGCCGAAAGCCGATCAAACAACGAGCAGATTGCTCGGTCCCTTGATGGCCTACCCTCGCTCGTACCCCTTTATGCCTTTGCCACGGACATCTTTCCAAAGCTACACGCCGACAAAAGTGAGCGCATCAACTTGCTTCGCTTCGCGAAGCTCGCTCCCACGTTTTCCAACCGCACTCGGCCGGAGTCTAGGCGTTTTGTATCTCGTCTCGGCCACGGCGCCCTTGCGTTTTTTGCTTTGGACCCGCCTACTTCGGGTCGCGTGGGCGAGCTCCGTGACAAGTTCCCTGAGCACTACGACGCAGTTTTCCGCGTCGCGGTCTATCGTATCTTCGGCCCACCCTCATCCCGCATCCTCTCTTCTCTACGCTCCCCCACTGCTTGTGCTTCTTGCCATCTCTCGGTTCAAGCTATGCAGGATACGTTCGCGTCGGCGGGGGTTGACATGTCGGACGATGCGTGGGCCTTTGCTTTTGCTGACCATTTGGCTCGATGCGGCGGAGATGCTTCGGCCCACGCCTCTCAATCTTGGTTAGTGACGGCCCTTGCGGAAATCATCTCCGAGGTTCGTGGCGTACTCGGGGTTGGCGTCGAGGTTCTCATAGATCCCACGATGTTAGTTCAACTCCCAAACGGCAACGACGGCTTCCCCGCGGATGTGGATGTCTTGCACTATCACGGCATCCGAGGCTCAAAACTTTCCCTTGATGCCGCAGTTTCCGGTTTGTTCGGCGTTTCTAGCCCCCCGTCTCCCGAAGTCGCTCTTCGCCATGCTGAGAAGAGCAAGTGCGACAAGTACTCGGAGGGGGCGAGGAGTTGCTCCGACATCCGTTTCATTCCCTTTGTATTCTCAAAATTTGGTACTCTCGGCGGCCACGCCACGGCTTTCTTGACGGAGCTAGCCAAGCATGCAGTTGCATCTAAAGGGATGCAAGTGGGCAAGTTGTTGGCCTCATGGCGTCGAAAGATCTCTCTCTCGCCGTCGATGTTGCTCACGCGGACCAATCTTGCGCGGTTGCCCGCGCCGCAGACGGCGTGGAGGCCGCTTCTTCCTCGGCTGGTATGCCTTCTCCTGCCACGGCGCTCTTCACCCGCGCCATGGGAAGCAAGCGTCCCAGTGCTTCCTTGAGCGGCGCGTGATGCGCCGCTTGTCGCCTCCACGTGTTGCATTCTCGGCGTGGCCTAGGAGTTTCCATAGTTTAATCTGCTAGGTTTGTGCACAATGCAATGCTTCATTTTGCTATGCTTTGGATTCCGTGATCCTCTTGTCACTCTTGCCCTTTTGTTTCCCCTCCCACTTTCCCTGCCCGTGCTCATCTTGTTCTTCTTGTAACCATGATTTAGGAAACAACAAAAGCCCGAGGAACATGAAGGCATGCCACGACAGAATAAGTTGTTTTATCATACACTCCTTAACAAAAGTCCGGGCAATATTTCGTACCGTCGCAAGTAAAAAATGTAACCATGCATCGATTTTATTGACCAAACTCCTGAAATCCTAGGCAATGCTTTGGCGCCCAAGATGGATTGCGCCGACAACTACGGGGGCGAATTCGAGCACTGCCGGGCTTGTGTACTTGGGGTTATCGCACTCGCACCCGCGCGTCACGCTCTTTCAAGCAATCGCCGTGCTGGTTAGACGAAAAGAGTAACGGGCGCACAACGCCGCAATATGAATGCTCATGCGACGGTCGCGCAAATGTAGTACATAGACGACGGAGGGAGGAGGAGTTGGGCAAGCCGCTGTGGGGGAAAAGCACGAAATCGCGTATGTAGACTTACCACCGATATGCGCACAACCTAAGGGCAAGCCGCTTTCGGCCACAATGTTCAAACGATCATAACTTACTCAAATATGGTCAAAACTTTTTCAAACATGTACAGTTGGACGCGTCTTTTCAATGCGCGTCGAACACACCTAGTCCAGAGTTTAAACACTCACAAACAAAGTTAATGTGAATTATTTTCATGTACGAATTATTCCGGCAAAGGTGAGCCGCAGTGCCAAGCAACACCCATCGAATTCGGCTCACCTCATGAGGCGATTTGTGCGGGGTTTGGCGATATATGTTTACCAATTCTTCATTCATACTGAGTTATGAGCGTAATTCCCGACGCGTGCCACGCGTGGGGCGGGTGTGGTTGGCACAAGCACATACCCAAGCATTATAAACACCACCGTCAACGCGATGCGTCCCTAACGACCAAGTTGGACCTCGTGTGACGAGTACAGTCCTGCAACAGTACATTGCAGGACATTGTACAGGTACTCGTTACGGATACCAAATCGTGCTTTTCCACAGGACGGACGTATACTCGTGGGTACGTCGCTACTGCAATATTGTAATGGTGCTGATGCTACAGTACGACCAGTACCTCCCGGTACGTACAGATATGCATAATTAATCTAACCAGCCAGATGACGCGCCAGAGCGAGCTCTCCAATGCAGAAGGAGCCGCGTCGTGAGACCCAATGCTAGGCAGGCCGCACCTCGAGGCGAATGACGACGGTTGAGCATCACCAACGCCTGACACGTAAGCGTAGCTTGCAAGCGTGATTAGTCTGGGCTAAAACCTATTTAAGCCCAGTGCAGTAGAGGGAGGTGACAGAACCTTTTAACAATTCCTTTGTTCACTTACAATATCTACTGCCCAAGTACAGCAGTAAAACATCTCTCATCAATTGCCTCTCGACAACATCAATTGCCATCTTGCAACAACAGAAGTAGACAGACTAGAACAGATTAGTGCTAGCGTTTAGCTTTCAGAGGCTAACCGCCACACTGGTTTCGGAGCTCTTTGGTCGACGCACGCTTTCGTTGCTTGTTGATCTGCTCGACGTTGTTTGATTGAGTTGAGATGGCTTCTCTAGGACCCGGACATTACGTGGTTTTGGTAATTCACGTCGGAGGAACCAAATCGTCGGATTTGAAGTTGGTGTTTCAGCGTGAGCCTCGTTCTGGTAGAACTTGGTTCCCAGCTGGCTCTGTCCTACCTAACGAAGAGCCTGTCGACGCTGCTATTCGCGAGTTACACGAGGAGACCGGTCTTGTTCTGACATCGGATGATTTGACGCTGTTGAGTGGTGAACCTGTTAACGTTACACTACCTCAAGGACGACAGCTTGTTTACGTGTACTCGGCATCTATTCCTGTCCTGTTTGCTACGAGCAACTTACGTACACCTGCTCAGGTCGAGCAGGCTGTTTTGGAACAGTCGACAGTTAATCCGGATGGCACTTACGTCGTCCCGGAATCCATCAACATTGACGGTCTGACACTTACGCCTGCACAGACTGGGTTACTTCGTGCTAAGAAGCACAAGAGTGAATTACTTCACTTTGGTTACGTGGCTCAGTGGGAATCTTTTTATCGAGCAATGACACAACATGTTCCAGTCATGCAAGACGACACGTCTATCCCGAGACAGTTCCACATGTACCCCCGGTTTACGACGGTCGACTCTGGTTCTGTCTGGCTGCTGACTGTTGGACACATCAACCGACTGACTGGAGTAGGACCTACAGATTTACGAGTGGGAATGCCGATGCCTACCCATAACTTGGCTGGACTATCTGTGACTCTCACGGAGACTCAGCGTAAGGCTGCTATTACTTCACCGTACCAGAATGGGCTGGTACCTAATGTACTGGAGGATTGGCTTGAAGCGCAGCCTCAGCGTTTTATAATGCTTGGAATTACGGCTAACTCGTACGATGCAGTGTTCTGGGTTACTTCACAGTTTTCTGGACACCTTGGTGGATGGTGGTTGAACCGGAAAAATCAGCCTCCAATTCCGTCTACGTACAACGAGCTTGTTGAGGAGTTACGCAAGTCGACGTTTCTTCCGAACATTCAGGACGATGCGATTAACGCTTTGATGAACTTTACGCAGAGCAACACGATGAGTTACGCGATTTACACTAAACAGTACAACGACTACTTACGTCGGTCTCGTCAAAACCTGACAGCTGAAGTGCAGTGTGTACGCTTCATTAATGGCCTGGCAAACGATGCGCTCAAGAAACTGGCTAAGTCACACCGAGCTCAACTAGGATACCAGACTACGCTAGTGGAGCTGCAAAACTTTTTGAATAACGTCGTGACAGATTCGCCGGAACTAGGCAATGCGAGGTCTGCTGCTGGACCTTCTGCCCAACCTACACGCAAGCGTAACTTTGAAGACCCTCTCGAGGAAGCCTCTAACGTCTGGAAACGTAACAAAGGTGGCCGTGGACGTGGCCGCGGACGTGGACGTGGAGGAGGCAACAATGGTGGACGTGGTCAGACATCTGGTCGTGAAGATTTTAATTCGCTTGCAAACGCGATGACAGCTGAGGAGCGCAAGCGACACATGGACGAGGGACTCTGCTTCAAGTGCCACAAGAAGGGACACCGTTTGTTCCAATGCCCGGAGTTCAAAGGCAAGGCACCGATGCAACCTAAGAAGCAATGATGGTGGCAAGGCTGTTCTACAAATGAACTGGAGCAGCCGGCTACATCTACTGTTCATTCTGAGACACTGTTAGCGACAGAGGTCGTCGATACACCTTCGGCATCTCCATCGACTACAGTTGCGACACATGTAACGCAAGTAGCAGGTCGTCGTCGTCAGACTAAGCAGAGACACAGTCGTCGTAAACCTGTAACCAGACGTTCAATTGATTGGAAACTGGTTGACTCAGTCTTTGACCCTCTGCATGCACGATTCAACTTTACGTTGGAGGGATGTGCTGATGAAGAAGGTCTTAACTCGCACGGTGACTTACCTCACTGTTCGCCGAGTGACTCGATTCTAGACAGAGACTTGACAGGAGAACGGGTGTTCATCAACCCACCCTGGGAGTTAGCTGAGCAAATTGCGCAGCATTTTGAAGATTGTCGTCGAACATCTCCGACATCTACGATGGCTGTATTTGTACTACCGAAGTGGGCGAAATTTACTCAGGTGACTAAGCACTGGAAACTTTATCAAGAATTCCCAGCAAGGACACAGCTTTTTACACGTCAGTCACTGGAGAACCCAGCGCAACAGGAGGTGGTTGCTCCAGCCCCTTGGCCTGTACAGCTGTGGTTAGTCGACGCAGATTGTGCGTTTAACGACTCACCGGAATCTACAGCACCTGATCAACCCGACTCGGTACCTGTACCAACAGACGACTCGGGACTTTTTACATAAGTTCGTGACAGTCTACATGGACGACGTCTGTATCTACAGTCGAACTCTGGAAGAGCACCTGGAACACCTGCGTCTAGTGCTACAGCGATTCAAGGAGGAAGGGCTGAAATTACGCCTTAAGAAATGCTTCTTCGGATTGCAAGAAATGGAGTATCTGGGCTACATTGTGTCAGCCGGGAAAATTTCGGTTTCCACAAAGAAAGTCGAGGCCGTTGCAGACTGGCCAGTGCCCAAGACGCAGAAGGAGGTTCGCAGTTTCGTACAATTCTGCAACTTCTATGCGAGATTTATACACCATTTTAGCGACCTTACGGCTCCATTGACGGACTTACTGCGGAAGTCCCAGCCACAGAAGGTTACGCTGACGCCTGCCTGTTTGGAAGCCTTCGAGACTCTCAAGTTACGGCCCATTTCCGCGCCATGCCTGATCCTTCCGGAGGTCAGCTCGGACGCGACGTTCACCGTGGCTACAGATGCTTCAACAGTGGGGATTGCAGCAGTCATGTTGCAAGACCAAGGAGGCGGTCTTCAACCAGTCTCTTACTGGGCGCGTAAGCTGAATCCAGCTGAGCGTGGTAACACTTACTCTGCGTACGACTTAGAATCTTTGGCCGTATGCGAAGCTGTCAAGCATTGGAGGTGCTATCTTGAAGGCCGTTCTAAGTTCCTTGTCGTAACAGACCACGACACACTGCGACATCTGCTCAGGCAACCGAACAACAGGCTGAACAAGCGGCAAGCAAGATACCTGCGGGATTTGCAACCGTTTGTGGGCTCGATGACACTTGCATATCGCAAGGGAGCTCTGAACGAAGCTGACCCGTTAAGCCGGTGTCCAGACTTCGTACCTCAGGCCACAGTACCCTTATTTTGGGATGGCGAGGTTCCGTCAGATCGAGAATTACGACGGAAGTCCCAGCTGCTGTTTGATGACGCACAGTTAAATTCACTGACTGTTGAAGCGTTGCAGATGAGCCCTGAGTTCGCTGATCTCATTCGCGAGGGGTTCTCACGAGATTCGTTTTATGGGGACGATGGTGAGTGGACAAGAGACAGCCGGATAGAAGCCAGAGATGGGTACTTTTGGCGTCTCAATCGCCTCTGTATTCCACAGAACTCTGAGCTCCGACTGAGATTGATCACAGAGCTGCACGAAAGTTCGTCAGCTGGTCACATAGGAGTTGCTAGCACTCTTGCTAAAGCACTCGACAGATTCTGGTGGAAACGAATCCGCCAAGACGTGAAAGATTTTTGTGAACGCTGCGTCGTGTGCCGACGAGCGAAGATTCGACCGCAGATGGCTGCGACTCTTGACCCATTGCATGTTCCACCCAGACCGTGGCACACAGTTGGTCTTGACTACCTGACACACTTGCCTGAGAGCAACGGCTTTAACAGTGTGCTGATTGTAGTAGACCATCTAACTCGAATGGCCCATTTTCTGCCATGTACAGAGTCGATTACTGCCGAAGAAACTGCCACTTTGTTTTTACAGGGAGTCTACCGCTTACATGGACTACCCCGTGTGCTGATCAGCGACCGCGACCCAAAATTTGTCAGCGCTTTCTGGCAGACACTTTGGAGACGCCTTGGAACGCGACTGAATATGTCTACCAGCCGACACCCAAAAACAGATGGACTGACAGAGCGCGTGAACAGCACGGTTCAGCAGCTTCTTCGTTGCTTCTGTTGCTATGATGGCTCCGACTGGTCGACACTTTTACCGCAAGTGGAGTTTGCGTACAACGCTTCGCGTGCACTCGGAATTGAGCACACACCGTTCGAGGCTAACTTTGGCTTTTCTCCTGAGGAGCCTCCTGACCTGCTCTTCAGCATGCGACCGTCGATTCCAATTTCGCAAGACGCAACAGAACGGTTGAGATTGTTACAGGAAGTACACAGCTTGGTACGCTCTGTGTTACAACTACATAAGGACGAGATGCAAGCACGCACAGAACCGTCTACAGCGCCACACTTCGCTAAGGGAGACAAGGTGTCAGTCGTCACAGCAAATCTTTTTCTGCGAGGACAACCAAACAGGAAACTCAGAGACAGACAGCTCGGCCCTTTTTCAGTGGAGGAGCAGATTGGAAAACACAGTTACAGATTGAAACTACCAGCGACAGTACGCTTACACCCTGTGTTCCACGTTAATAACTTACGACCCTGCTCTACCGCTCCGCTACGACCAGCTGTCCCGGTAACTGTACCTGAAGGAGACGACGAGGAGTTTCACGTCTCACACATCTCTGCTGTGTGCATCAAGTCGCTACCTGGGCGACGAGGCAAATATTTGCTCTTCATGACGCACTTCAGTGATGACGACATTCCACCTGTCTGGCACCGGTTGAACGAGGTGCATCGAACAATTGCGTTACAAGATTTCTTGGAGACGCCCCAATGGCGCAAGTTCGCCAAGACTCAGGCGTACATTGACTTCATGCACGCTCACCCAGCGCGCATTCCTGAGTCCTAGTAACTGCTTCAGTAAAGGAGCCAAGAACCACGGAGGTCTGCCTCGCGGCGGCCTCATTGATCTGTCAAGAGGGGGAGGGTACGAGTGTGACGAGTACAGTCCTGCAACAGTACATTGCATGACATTGTACATGTACTCGTTACGGATACCAAATCGTGCTTTTCCACAGGACGGACGTATACTCGTGGGTACATCGCTACTGCAATATTGTAATGGTGCTGATGCTACAGTACGACCAGTACCTCCCGGTACGTACAGATATGCATAATTAATCTAACCAGCCAGATGACGCGCCAGAGCGAGCTCTCCAATGCAGAAGGAGCCGCGTCGTGAGACCCAATGCTAGACAGGCCGCACCTCGAGGCGAATGACGACGGTTGAGCAGCACCAACGCCTGACACGTAAGCGTAGCTTGCAGGCGTGATTAGTCTGGGCTAAAACCTATCTAAGCCCAGTGCAGTAGAGGGAGGTGACAAAACCTTTTAACAATTCCTTTGTTCACTTACAATATCTAATGCCCAAGTACAGCAGTAAAACATCTCTCATCAATTGCCTCTCGACAACATCAATTGCCATCTTGCAACAACAGAAGTAGACAGACTAGAACAGATTAGTGCTAGCGTTTAGCTTTCAGAGGCTAACCGCCACACCTCGCCCCTCCCCTAAGCCAATTGCCCTCGCATGTTTACAGCGTGTAGTGTTTACCCAAACCTGCGTCATGTGCGTTTTTGCTCGCTTGCTTTCCAAAAACATCACCCGTGCCTGCGGCGTGAACTTCCGTGCTCTATTCACACACCCGCAAACCAAACCTCGCACACTGAACGTTGAACTTCGGGTCGCGGTCACTGACCAAAACACGAGGTAGTCCATGTAATCGGTAGACTCCGTGTAAAAACAAAGTAGCAGTTTCTTCGGCAATAATAGTATTTGTACACGGCAGAAAATGGGCCATTGGAGTCAGATAATCTACTACAATTAGCACATTGTTAAAGCCATTGCTCTTAGGTAAGTGTGTCAGGTAGTCAAGACCAACTGTGTGCCACGGTTTGGGTGGAACAAGCAATGGGTAAATAGTCGCAGCCATCTGCGGTTGAATCTTTGCTCGTCGACACACGACGCAGCGCTTACAAAAATCTTTCACGTCTTGGCGAATTCGTTTCCACCAAAATCTGTCGAGCGCTTTAGCAAGAGTGCTAGCAACTCCTCTGCGACCAACTGACGAACTGACGTGCAGCTTTGTGACCCACGCCTCCAAACCCCCTTCAAAAAGTCCCCAAAAACACGGTCATGTGGAACACGGCGTAATACGCAGCTTGGTAAGAGCGCTTGAGCAATGCCCAAGCGTGGCGCTCGGAACGACGTGTGTAGTTCAAACAACTTCATGGGAGTTTATGGGCTTAATTCGATAGACTCTACCGATAACACCCGCTTCAAGCTGAGTTCTACCCACCCCGGATGACGGCTTACTGCTTGCTTCTCGACTTTCCTACAATTGGGTGGTACTCAGGTATCGTCGTGCTTGACGTGGTGAGAGGGGAGCATGTTATTGACTAGAGCTTGTGTTTCACATAAATAAGGCATGTCCGGACTTTTGTGGAGGAGTGTATTTGTTTATTATCTCATCTTTATTCGCGATGGCAAAGCACATCACTTGTCACTCTTGCCCTCTTGTTTCCCCTCCCACTTTCCCTGTCCGTGCTCATCTGGTTCTTCTTGTAAGCAAAATAAATGGCAAAGCACACCAGCAAGAAGATTTATTACAACAAGAACAAAGTTCACCAGCGGCAGCATGAGTTTATTGTTTTATTTTATCATATTTACTTACGAGATAGTCGCTGTGCGTATTGATGAGATATCACGTACCAGAAGTGACCGGTATCGCTAGGAGCAGACGTCAGCATGACATGATATGATATGAGGGAAAAATCGGGTAGAACTACACAACAGTAACTACTGTACCGTATCAGACATGTGCCAGCCAGACTGGATGAGATCTGGCTATATATGTAGATCACGCCACAGTATTTCCGCTTAGTTGGCATCCCCACGTCATCACCCAACAGCCAATACCCTTATAGGAGAAGATCTTATTTCCAGCCTGTCCAATCAAATGCTGCTCGACTGTGCTGAACTCCAGCCGGGCATGCTTCGCAAATGGACTTCTGCGCCGGTGCGTCCGTTCTCGTGTCGCTCCTCGGAACTATATAGGCATGCGATCAGCGACTCAGAAAAATATCCGCTCTCTTCCTTCCCTTCCCCTCCGTCCACCTCTAACCTCTACCACCTCTACAAACATATCACGATGGCCGCTGTTGCCGCTCGCTCTTTCGCCGCCACTGTGGCCGGCCAGGTCGGTGCTTCCGCCCGTGGCCAGAAGCAGGTCACCCGCGCCGCTGTCGAGTTCTACGGCCCCGACCGCGCCAAGTGGCTGGGACCCTTCTCCGATGACACCCCCTCCTACCTCACTGGCGAGTTCCCCGGTGACTATGGCTGGGACACCGCCGGCCTGTCCGCTGACCCCGAGACCTTCGCTTCCTACCGCGAGCTCGAGCTGATCCACGCTCGCTGGGCTATGCTTGGCGCTCTCGGCTGCGTCACCCCCGAGCTGCTGTCCAAGTACGCTGGTGTTGAGTTCGGTGAGGCCGTCTGGTTCAAGGCCGGCGCCCAGATTTTCGCCGACGGTGGCCTCGACTACCTGGGCAACTCCTCTCTGGTGCACGCCCAGTCCATCCTGGCCATCCTGGGCTGCCAGGTGGTGCTGATGGGCGGTGCCGAGGCGTTCCGCGTCAACGGTGGCCCTCTCGGTGAGGATCTCGACAAGCTGCACCCCGGCGGTGCCTTCGACCCCCTGGGCCTGGCTGACGACCCTGACACCTTCTCCGAGCTCAAGGTGAAGGAGATCAAGAACGGGCGTCTCGCTATGTTCTCCATGTTCGGGTTCTTCGTGCAGGCCATTGTCACCGGCAAGGGCCCCGTTGAGAACTGGGCCGAGCACATCGCCGACCCCTCCGGCTCCAACGGCTTCGTGTACGCCACCAAGTTCGTGCCCGGCAACTAAGCGCTTTTTTCCGCTGGTACAATACCTCTTTCGATGATGTATCTTCTGTCCGGCGCTTAGCCGAGGGCTTCTCGTTGCCATCGAGAACCTGTGTTTGTAAAATACTACTTGGCACGAATACTGTCCCCGTCCACTCCCATGCATCACACTGTATGTTATCATGTGCATGCAGTGAATCATATAATACTCGTCGCGAGTATTTGATTGATCTAAACTGAACATGTATCATATCCGCATGAGAACATTATCCGGCGTGAATCATGAATGAGTCATATCATGACGGGCTCAATGTCCAGCTCCGGCGAAGCCCGTGAAGTCTTATAACGTTCCTGGTAATTTCATACTGGCGGAACGGATTCTGAAATCGAGAAGTAGAGATGTTCACTCGCGATGGTTTCAGGCTATGTCATCGCTTTGCTAGCTGCCCCGATTATCTTCGACGAGAAATGGCCCAAGCTGCTGCCACACCGGAAGCATTAAAAGTAGCATTAAACCATTTCCTTTCGCGCATTTGCAAATATATATGAGTATTCATCCTCAATATTTACAGCAACTGTCCGTAGACCCAACGCACTAAAAATAGTTCTCAGTGCTGATTCGTATCTTCCTCGACAGCATCACCCGGAATTACTCCCCTAGCGACGGATGCCCGTAACCGAGCAAAGGTCAGGAAACCCGTGTGCCCGCGCGCATCTTCTTCCGGGTGGAACATAACAAGGGTCTCCGGCTCGCTCGGCGCCGTCGCCAGCTCTCCCACGGCCCCAGTCGACCCATTGCCCAGCGGCGCAGCGTTCGATCCCACCTTCTCAAGTCCATCGAGGCCTCTCTTAGCCCCCTGACCTTTCCCTGTTCCGCCTTTTTGCTTTTCCCGGCCTGCACAGCGCAGAGAGGGAAACGGATATTTCCAGTCGTCAATGTGGCTTCAACGCATTCTATTGGCGTTCAGATATAATTGTAAACTGTGTGCCCGTCTGCCATTCCACGCGCTCCTGCCCTTAGTCACTGACCAAATAACTGACATAACAGGAAGTACCCAACATGCACCCCCTTCCTTTCCCTGAAACAAAATCATCCTGTTGTCACTCACCCCTCTGCGTTGACGCGTCATGCATGTCCAGGTCCGTCGTCAGCACCTGCCTCTCCACCTAAAATGGAATCGGATATAAAACAAATACGGTTGAGGGGGACCGGTAGCAGCAACATCTGCGAGTCGCATAGCCAGAAGTAGGCACGGGGGGGTAAGGATTGAAGGGAGAGCGTACCTTGTGGTATCGCAGCAGAATCTCCACCGTCTTAATGTCCCTGAAGTTGTGTTCTACGAGTGCCTCACATGTACGTTGCACCTGCGAACAGCAAGCAACACTCATGCGTCGCCACTACAGACTCCATGGAAAAGGTACATCTTCGTGTGTGTGTGTGTGTGTGTGTGTGTGTGTGTGTGTGTGTGTGTGTGTGTGTATGCACGAGCGTTTGTATGTATTAGTTCTTCATTGAACGTATATGTACCTGTAGTTGTCTTTGCATGTGTGTACTAAGGTGCGTGCAGGTGCATCGATGCACTTTTGTAGCTATGCCTGTGCAAGCGCGTGGATGTGTGTGTGTGTTTTTGTATGTGTGTTCGAGTGAGCAGGGGAGTGCCTCATTGCATGTTGGTCTGCTGGACACCAATTGTAGAAAGGAGAGTGTGGGCAGTCGACCATAAATGGGCATGCGTAGTACGTAGACATGCGATTGTCTGCGCGTGCGTGGCTGTGACACATTGTAATGATGGGGGATAGTGAGCCTGTGAGTTTGTGTGTGTGTGTGTGTGTGTGTGCGCGCACGTGTGATTGGATATTTTATCATAGACGTAGTCATGCATGTGCTAGCGTTCAAAGCCCACAGCACAGCCCGCACCTGTTCGATGCAGGGACTGAACGAGCAAAAGCACGCGTCGGTGATAAGGCACGAAGCAGCAGACGGGACCACCTGCCATACGCCACAGTATAATGAGACCCGCAGAGGTGCAATAACAGCAGAAGAGGTCAGTCCAGTGACTGCGGTATCCGTAGCTGCACAATGATCCCGAGTAGCAAGCACGGCTCACCTTCCAGGGGCGAGGCAGGTCCAGAAAGATAGCATCTGCTTTGCCATGCAAATTTTCAGGGAAGCCATTCTCCTCAATGTTTCTGTGCGTCACGCTGATGTTTTTCATTCCTGGCCGCCACATTTAAAGCCCACAGATTAATTCAGACGCTATGCGACAGAGACAGGCCTCCCTACCCTGAGCAGCTGAAGCTTTGAATGTGCTGGGTCCCAATGCAATGGATCGCCTGCCGCAACGCACCATTACGTTTGAACTCCTCCGCGGCAACCTGTGCACGCTCTTCATGAAACTCGAAGGTGTTCACTGCTCCATTCGGCCCGACCGCCCGCGACAGAGACGTGGTCAGTGAGCCGCTGCCCGTGCCCGACTCAAGCACGGTCCTACCAGGGCACAGCTCCAGATTGAAGCAGATCAGACTAATGTCGCCTGAGCGAATGCACACCACAGCATCCAATCACTAACCCGCCCCGTTTGCATCTCAGACGCCCCACTCTCAGTCATCAACCACACCGACAGTGCCTAATACTGCAGCGCCTCCATCTGGGAAACAAGCAGCCTACTGTACCTGCGTACAGAATCTGGGTGCGATGCTTCAAGACCTGCGTCCATAGTTCAGGCGTGGGGGCGAGTAGGTGCATGAAGCCACGGCCGTCGCGGCCAAAGACTTTGCTCCCGAACGGCTGGAGTGTGTCCACACACATAGTGCACACACACACACACACACACACACACACACACACACACACACACACACACAAAAGCATACACATACACGCACGAAGAGTCAGCTCAAAGCCTCTGCCGGCCTAGCATTTTAAAAATACATACTGCCGTGAGTGTCAAACGTGTGCATGTATGTGTGTGTGTGTGTGTGTGTGTGTGTGTGTGTGTGTGTGTGTGTGTGTGTGCGTGTGTGTGTGTGTGTTTGTGTGTGTGTGTGTGTGTGTGTGTGTGTGTGTGTGTGTGTGTGTGTGTGTGTGTGTGTGTGTGTGTGTGTGCGTGTGTGGAGGGGAGGAAGTGCTTGCCCGGGAAAGCCTTCCGTGCGAAACTGTCAATACACGAGACGCCGCTACTAGTAGGTGAATAGGGGGGGGGAGGGGAGGGAGAGCCTGACCTTCCCGACCCAATCACGATGAGAAAATGTACCGTGTCGATTCTGGAGCTGCCCCTTTTTGCTGTCCACCACCACCGCCTTCATGCTGTCGTGTCGTTCATAAGCGACCACCAGGTCGCCGTGCTGGATCAGCCGCCCCCCCGGCGGCGGAGGTCCCTCCGGGAGTAGCATAGACTCACCCTGTGACAGTCGATACCGGGAAGCGAATCACAGGCGAGCTGCACTCAACAATGTAAAAGCAATATGTGTTCTTTATTTGTCTTTGCGCCACGTGCTTGCGGAGGCGTCAGGCCGTGCACTGTCTGCGGCTGCGAGTCGGACCACAGTCAGGTGCCACACGGTCGCCGCCGTCATGTTGTCGACGAGTGCGCGGGGCGGCGCGACTTCCGTGCGGAATCTACTACATCAATAAGAATAAACCTATGTAACGTACGGGTACATGTTTTGAATGATGTAATAGTACACTATGTAACATATTATCCGATGAGAAAGTGATTCTACTGTGAATTAAAAAGCAAATGCTGCGGCAATGACATTATTTACCCGGTTTTCGGCGGCGGATGGAAGATGGAAGGAATAACGGCGCTTGTCCTGACTCCTGACCGACGAGGAACCCGCGGCATGGATATGGGCTGACGTTGCGCGTGCTACCAAAACATACTCCAATAATATTGCGGAACTCGCGCGGCCGGCGGTTGTAGCTGCCACTGCCACCGACGCGCTCAGAACGCTGAGAAAGATTAAGAAGCCGCCACCCTTTATTGTTAGGAGCAGCTGGATCCCTGTTTTTGTAGCGCGTCTGAACGTAGCACGGGATCAGGCGTCCCCGACAGTCTGTCCGCAACGGTAAGCTCGCTCGCTTCCCCCCTTCCGCACCCTCGCGCTTCCTTTTTTGTCCGGAAACCGCAACAGGTGACCGCACGCGAGGTTAGGGGGCGGGGATGGCGGCGAGAGTAGACTCGCTTGTCTATGTAGGAATGAGGGCGATGTGGGGGCGTGCTGAGCATCGCGTCGCGGTAGTTGTAGCTGCATCCGCCGCGGGGAGGGAAGACAGGGAGCGGCGCGAAAGGCGGTTGTGTTTTCGGAAGCAGCGCCGTTGTTGCGCTCGGCTGTCAACCCTACTTTACCAGCTGACCGCCGAATATTTTTCAAAACCATCACCAGTCGAGTTATCAGCCCCAAAAATATGTTAAGCTGCTACGTATGGCTGTATTCTGCCCATTTGCAGCTCTGCAAGCCTGTTCGACGAACTTCTCTTCGCCCACTATCTCACTCTTTCAGTCGCACACTCACCCAAGTTTCCACCCACCAACCCATTCAATGCCCTCCACGTATTCACCCACTCTGCGTTATCCCTCCCGCCTTTTACCTGACCTAGTCACTTTACCTCCTTAGCTCACTCGCGCTGGTCCACACACTCCCGCAGTCACGGTCACAGCCACCAGCTCAGTCACTTCTCCCCTGACTCACTCACTCGATGCCCCCCTCGTCGGCTCCCTCACTCCATAAACATCTGCAATTTCCCATACCACCTCATCCTCTCTCCCTGCATAATTTACGCAGTGGCATTGCCTTTTCACAATTTAGGCACACTCCATTTGAGTCACTGTTGTATTTTGCTGGTTGCACACCAGGCTGCATATGGCTGAGACTTCCTCCTCCTCGCCGACTTCAATATATCGGATGTTAATTGACAGAATGGGGATTTGTTTCGCCGATCTTTCGTTGTCTTTGTTTTTTTCATGCAGGAAGGAATTTTGTCCGTTTGTTGTCTTCTCCAGAAGGGTTTGTTCAGCTTGTTCTACAGTAGCTTCTGAGACAGTAACCTCTCGAGACAGCTCGAAAACGGCTATGCAGTCAGTGCGCACTGATGAGTGCCGGCCACGGCGATCTCTCGCGTGACCTGGGCTGTCGGCTGATTGCGGGTAACGACGGCGGCATTGCAGACTGCGACGTGGAGGAATTTCTCAGACTATACGACCAGGTGAGGCGGGCCAAATAGTAATCTAATCTCACACAGTTGCAGAAACATAATTGCATGTGTGTGTATGTGTGTGTGTGTGTGTGTGTGTGTGTGTGTGTGTGTGTGTGTGTGTGTGCGTGCGTGTGTGTGTGTATGTATGTGTGTGTGTATGTGTGCTTTCGTCGTTGCACACAAACACTGATCCCGGTTTTGTGATGTAGGCGGCAGCGGAGCTTAGTACTCACCAACTTTATCAATTAAAGGAGCGGTCACTTGAGATCGCCAGGACCAGTGTCCCAGGACCCAGCACAGAGGGTTGGGGTATAAATAGTAACAGCATCATGGAGGCAACTGTATCTGCCCATGGTGGCCGCGTGCATCGAGTCACCATCGAGGAGATGCGGTTCGTGCCGGAGGAGCTGGAAATATTGCCAGGGGACACCGTCGTGTGGACAGTTTCGCCCAGCTGTCCCATCAAACACTTCATTGAGATTGTGGACATCCTTTGTGACACGGTAGAAGTGGAGCCACCGCCACTTCCCCCGGGCAAGAGCTTCACATGGTGCGGTCGCGTATTTGCTAGCCAACCCCGTTGTCGACTGCACGTTGGACATGCGGGAAACCGAATACCCATACTCAAGACAGTGACCGACATCCCCCCCCACCCCTCTCCGTAACAGGACATTCAATAAAGCTGGAGAATACTGCGCTGTTAGCTGCGTTTATTCATTCATGCGGGGAGAGGTGTACGCGCATTCACTCGATGAGGTTGGCACCGGTCTGTCGGAAGAAGGGGGCCCCTCTTCATCCGTGTGGGTGCCTCCCTCATCTGACAGCCTGACTGGGGCGTCCGGCAAGCTGGGATCAGCACGGCATTTGGAGGACTCGAGGGGTGAGGCATTGCGTGTTGGGGCACAGAAGCCGCCGGATGCAACCATGAAGACTAAGCATCCCAACGGCGTTATATTGCCGCCGCCAAGTGGAGTGAATTCTCTTCCAGCGTCTTCTCTGCTGCTATCCTCGCCGCTCCCGAGAGCGCAGGGACCGAGAGTGCCAGCAGTCGAGCTTACAGATTCGCCAGCCGCCTGCGGGGGAGAGAGAGCGGTGTCAAGTAGGTGCTGTTTAGATGACGGAGAGGGAGGCTATGATGCGGAAGGGGAGGAGGGTGATGAGGGCGGTGCCACTGTTTCTTCGGCTGTGATTGGGAGTCAGGCTTTGGTAAAGGCAGGCGGGGAGGAGCATGCAGAGGATGGGGCCTGTGTGGTGGCTGGCCAAGCGGATGGGCAAAATGCTGAGCTGATGGAGTATTCGGACAGGGACTCAGACAACTGCTCTATGCAAAATATGCCTGCGGGTGGTAATGAAGAGACAAGTGAGAGCATTGCCGAGCTGCCAATCACAAGCAACAATGCTGAAGGCGTTAGGTGGGTTGCTATTGCCGAGTACCTCTCTGCCAGCGCGGGCTTGTAGCTGCGTTTATCAACACTTCTTACCCTTTCTGGCCACTAAACGGCAGGTTGCTCATCGCGGACGACAAGGTGGAATCCCCACAGACGCCACAGTCTTTGGAGGAGACACGGACGCCTTACCCGCACCCTCCCCTTCAGCGCATTGCATCGGCAGGCAAGCTGCATATGAAACAGCTCGGGCCATCCGAAAGCCGTCTGATGCTTCCAGTGGACCCGGGTAGCGTGCTGGACCTCCACGGTGCGTTGCAGTAGCGTATACCTCCCCGCCACTGCTGATGCCTCCATCCTCTCAATATGCCTCCTGTGCACATGACTACAGTGGGTGCCAAGTCGAATGAGCTTTCGCATACTATCCCTCGCATGTATACCCTCACCATCCGGCCTTTCTGACTGGAATGTTTTCTCGTCTCGTGCTGTTCTGCTTCCGAGCAGACCCTATTCATAGCCCCCCGAAACGCGGGGCGCTCGGAAACCACATCTTCCGTTGCAAACGCTGCCGCGCGCACTTTCTGAGCCACTTCAACGCGCACCGATGCAGCGCCATGCACACCACCCGCCGGACAACTGTCTCGACAAGCGGCACGTCGCATCAGGCCTCGTTGCCGTACCTCCCTGACCGTGCGGAGCTGCTCACCTTTTGGGCAGCATTGCAGCCGGTGAAGGCGGCCGCCATCCTCGACCTGCGCACGCCTGGTGAAACGGTGCCGCGCCCGACCATCACACTTGCCCACACGCCCCTCCCTTTGGCCCATACCTACCCTGCGTAGCAATCGAGTCATTGTTTGTGTGCTGTTTTTTTGTGCAGGGTGAGCTGCTTCTACGGGAGGTCACGGCAATGGGTGCGGACGCATTGAATACGGCAGCGGGAGGGAATGAGAGGCGGTTCCACGGCTCCTATTGGGCCGCGACGCGCGAGCTATATGCGATCGCCAGTGGTGCCGCCCCGCCTCCGACGGATGCTGCTGTGCTGTTTGACTTATTGGAGGCCGCCAGCGAGGGCACCTTCCTGGGCGCCAGTGTTAAGGGGTCGCTGGCAGACATGGTGCAGCTCAATAACCTGGGCGCGGCGCTGGCGCTCTTGATGGAGGGCCGAGCTGCCGCTGCTTGGCTGAAGTCGAAGGAAGAAATCAATGAGGCCCAGGTGTGTGTGTGTGTGTGTGTATGCGTGTGTGTGTGTGTGCTTGGAGATATAGACTGCCTTGATCTTGTTGTGAAGATGTGTGTGTGTGTGTTTAGGGTTTCTGGTTTCATGTATCATTTTGTTTGTAGATGGATGTGTAAGCGTATAATTTTCAAAAAAAATTTGGGGAGGGAGTGGGGTAGGGTCGCCAAGTAGCATGTTTATTTAGTGGTGTGTGTGTGTGTGTGTGTGTGTGTGTGTGTGTGTGTGTGTGTGTGTGTGTGTGTGTGTGTGTGTGTGTGTGTGTGTGTGTGTGTGTGTGTATTTCTAGAGGGCATGGCTGACTTGTGTTTACTTGTCCTTTAGAAGCCGCAGGCGCGATCGGGGAAGAGCCGCGCCAAAGATAAGCGGCGCCGCGAACGACAGCGCGCACAGAAGAAGCGGCGTGCACGTGGCGGGAGCAGCGCGACAGAAGACACTTGTGGCAACACCACCACCACCCTGGATGAGGCCACCACAACGGACGTGGATGCTACGGTGGCCAGCAGCAGGGTAGACTCAGACGCAGAGGTCTCTCCCTTGGAGGTAAACTCATCAGAGCAGCAGCCCACCCCGACGCTCCCACTGCACACCGTGTTCGAAGGCAAATCGGAGGCTGTTCAAAACTGTGAAGGGAGAGCGCAGCTCATGTCGTCATCGTCAGCTCAATGTCAATGTATTAGCGAACCCCAGCAGCTCGAACCCCCTACAGCGGCGAAGCTGCCATATCCCACTACCCACGCCCAACCCATCAGCAGTGCGATGGTGGCGCCGCTCGCTGAACCCCATATCCACCGAGGTGCTCCTTCATCCACTGGGCTGCAACTGCAGTTTGGCTCCATCAACATGTCCGAGGTGCTTGGGAGCACAGAGGAAGGGCAGCCCTCTGTTTTATGCCCACGCCCCCCATGCAGCAGCAACGGCAGCAGTAGTAGCGTGCCGTCAGCTCATACTGCACTCCGTCAGCCTCGGGGTCTGATGGGAAGCGTCTCGACCAATGGTGGTAGTGATAGCGTGGGTGGTGAGGAGAGGAGCAGAACATCCCTGTTTCCGCCCAACACCTACCCACTGCCGCCCGCTCACGGGATGCGCGTCCACCACCCCACCAGCTCCTTCCAGCCCCCACCAGATATACACGCCTTGCCCGGGCCACTCCAACCGGCCAGCGGCACTGTTGCACTGGGTATCCCCGTCTCCGCCATCTCTATGTCGTACCTGCACCCAGGAGCCGCCTACGCCTCTCCTTTGCTACACATACCGCCAGCACACCACATGTACCCGCCGCGAATGCCGATACCGATGCCGGCGGGGGCAGTCGTCCAGCCACATCCAGTTCCCCCAGGACCACCTCACCCCGTGCTTCACCACCCTTCGCCGCGACCGCCACATCCCACAGCCCAGCCACCCCCTTCCGGCCCCTCACAAGTCGCCACGTCGCAGACTGAGCCTACGAGGGGGGAGGATGTGGGCCTGCAATCTTCGCCAAGCAACGATGAGCAGCGATCTGCGCAGGAAGATGCTGATGGTGATGATGCTGTTGTTGGGGAGCTGGGCACCACAGCAGCAGAGACAGACACTGTCGCGCGCGGAGTGGGTGGTGCTAGTGGAGTCGATGTAGGGAATGGGGGAAACAGTAGCCGGCAGAAGCCTTCATTGCAAGATGCAAACCAGTTTTTTGCTGGGCTGCTAAGGACAATGCAGGACAATGAGGCCGAGGTGGATGCGGGAGTGGAGGCGGAGGAACGCAGATCGGGCGCAGCTGCAGTCACTGACGCGACGATGGAGCGGCGCTGCTTTGACGTCGAATCAGCGCTTTCTGTCTTCCAACAGCGTTGGCTTTCCGCGCAATTGGACATCTCTCGCGGCTGCGGCTGCAAATATTTGGCGACAGGCTCGGGCAGCTCGCGCTGAGCGCCTCTCTTGCCCCTGCCTGTGTACCACCACTATGTATATCCTACCGCCACTCACGCCTCCGTAATGAGTCGCCGGATTGATGTGTGTACCCGCAACCTCCCGCTGCCTACGATGAAGAAGCTTTAGGTATTTGCAGTGAATCTCAGTGGCAGTTGTGCAGCGCACATTCGGTGACTGCACCAATAAACTCAAGTGAAACTATTTTTCAGATACGTGGACGGCGACTCGCTCCTTTCCCGCGGCGCTCAACGTGTAAACACATTTTAAAATATTTTGCCAGGACAATTTCAATATGAGTCCACTTTAATGATTGGGACTTTGCTGTTGGTTGCGTGCATGAGTAGATGTAGCATAAGCTCACAGTGCATCAGGCAATATACGAAGGGGGATAAGAGGATGGATGACGTAGACGGATGCTCATCCTCATCGTATATTTGTGTTGGGCGCAATGCGCAGATATCAAACAAAATGTCAACCAAACTGCTTTCTTGCCATATGCTTCTTCTTCGCCACCAAAACACAAGCAGCAAACCGGTGGAAATGGATCAACAGCCTACAGAGGCCGATATTTGCAATGCTTTCGCAGGACTAGCACGGCCGTGCCATACTGGCGGGCTGCCTCGTGCAAGAGGCCATAGATCGGACGGAGCCTAAGCGCACAGTTTCCCCTTACATGTGCCTGGCGGCGGGCTCCAGCAATTTAGACGTCACAGACCGCGCACCCTACTGAAATATAAATCCCGGTACCACATGCCCAGTACCACTTTCTCCCCATCTTATGCCCATGCCATACATATGACCGCAACGAATGGATTTCAAAACCAGGGGAGGGCCAATTATTGCAGGAGAGGCTGCGAATCGTCCTTCCTCCCACCTACGCGCGAAAGACAAAAGCGCCCTGCTTCCATTTTTAGCGCTGAGCTGATCAGGGGCCTCCAAAGAATGTTGATGGCGCCATCGACGGCGTTACGTATGTCGTTGTCGAGGTGATTGCGCCTTGATAATCATATCTGGAGTGAGCGCCGCAAACACAAGTCTTTCATCTCGTAGCAATTGAGCAGCGACAAGCACAGCTCGGCGACGTCATTTTTGTCAATGAAGGGAAGGTAGTCGCACCTGCCGGCGGTATTCCCTCCACCCCGGGCCGAGTTTCCACGCAGAGAGGGCCCAGTGATGTGCAGGTCGGCCGCCCGTCGTCTGCCATGCTGCGGAATGGACACATTCCTGTTCGACACGAATGACACGCGCACGTCACAGCAGATAAAGGGGAGCAGATTGAAGTGAGCCACAGGAGTACAAGGGGGGGGGGGGGGGGGGGGGGGAGGGTGACGAAGTGCATCAAAGGGTGGCACAAAGGCCTGGCCATTACGATGGCTCAACTCACCAGACGTCAGGGTTGGTGTCGTCGTTTCTGCCGCGCGTGCCGGTGCGACTGCCGTTATCATACGCAAACGGCGCGGCGCCTCTGTGGCTGGTGATCGACATCAACATTGCGACAACCGAGAATCAGCATCAGGTGATAGACAAAGAGGGCGCAACATCGCACGGTCGGGGAAAGGGGGTCAGTTCAATGGACTCGAGCACGGCAATGAGTTGTCAGAAATGGGAAGCAAAGTGCAAACGGAATGCAAACCCCCAACCCAAAACCCCCCACACCAACAACTCGACAAAACAAGTATCCATATAGTCGTCGCCCCCTGTCTCCTATCTCTCACTCACTCACTCACTCACAAACACACACACACACACCTGTCCATCGCCTGCGCTCGCCCCGCAGTCCGCGCGTCCACATCCACCTTGTGCAACCCAGGACGAGGGAAATCAAACGAGTCCTCAACATAGGGCGCCTGCCATAATTCATCAACACGCACACGCAAAGTCAGTTCCTCACCCAGCCCGTAACACCACGGCAATGCCCTTCCCCCACGCAAACCTCGAAATTATGTCTCCATGTAGCTGCATGCCGGAACTTTCGAACCCTAAGCCAGACTGACCTTAAACACGGAGCCTAGGTTGTCCTGCTGCCCAGGGTGCTGTCCTCGAGCGTATCCCTGTCGCCCCGCCGCGACAGCCGCCCGCAACGCCGCGTCCTGCTCCGCTAACCTCAGCCTCTGCTCCATCTCATACCCCAGCGCACCCCCAGCCCCCTCTTGGTACCCATAAGGGTAAGCCGCCGCCGCGTCACGGCCGCCACCGCCCCGCGCGCCAGCTGTGTGCATCGCCTGCTGCTGCTGCTGTTGGTGGTGGTGTTGGTGATGGTGCACGGGTTGGGGGGTAGGTTGGTAGGGATCCAGCCCCCCTGGCACCGCGCCACCACCCGCTCCGTGCCTCTGCTTGGCTGCTATTTCTGCCGGTGATACACGAGGCGCCTCCCTGACCGGCGCAGCTCGATGGCCACCAGCAGGTGCAGCCCAACCCATATCTCCATCACCACGCCCACCATCATCAAAACCATAACCATAACCACCACCGCCACCGCCACCGCCGCCGTGGTGGTGGTGCTCAGCAGGCGCGGGCCAAGGGCTGCCTGCGGCTGGCGGAGGTACCGCCTGTCTGCGCGCCTGTTGAGGCTCTCGCTGTGCTGCTGCGACGTGCTGCTGCTGCTGCTGCTGCATGCGGGCCTCTGGTTGTGGGTGTGGCTGCGGCGGTTGAATCATCTGATGTGGGGCGGCGCACAAGCAGCAGTCAAGCTCAGACGGCACACTGGCGAAGCAGGGGAGTCGACAGGTGACAGGCACAACCAGCAAGCACTCCAGTCGCACTTCTCACACCCCCCTCTCCTATCTTACAAACAATACTTGCATCTGAACGGGAGTCCTGCAAATACTGGAGCATGCAAACAAGCAGAAGCCAGGCCTTGTACACTTATACACCATGCGCACACTCGCACGAGATGCTTGCTGCCCACAGCAACTAACAAATCGCATAAAGCACTCAATCACAGTCATAAATCCGTACACAAGAAGTTAAGCATATTCAAATGCACGCACGTACACACACACACACACACACACACACACACAATGCCGCACATACATGCACTCCCACTCACCGAGCCGCGTACGAGAGCACTGCCTCCAGACAGACACAGTCAAGGACATACATAAACAGCATCACACATACTTGATTGGGAAGCCTCCATGAAACAGAGGGGGTGGATGTGGCATGGGGCGGGTGTACCTGTTGTTGGTGCTGCGCGTCTGCGGCATGATATTCAGGCTGCTCCGGGGCGGGCGGCGCCGCCACTGTCTGCCGCGGGGCGGCCTTCTTACGCGGCGGCGGCCTCAAGTTGATGTTCAGCTCGGCAGCTTTCCGGAGGATGGTGGGGTTACGAAGCAGTTGAAACGAGTCAGGGCGCGACTGGTACTTGAAAGTGAGGCACTGTCGGACCATATCATTGACCTAAAATTCGCCACAAGACGAATTCAGTCAGACATGGAACACCTCTGAAACAAAGCAGTACTGTCACCTCCACTTTGAGGCAATTCGACCCCACACAACACACATCCATGCACACACCCGCGCGCGCGTATACCTGACTTGAGTATCCCTTGACGGGGGAGTAGACGCCTGTTAGGATCTTACGAACGAGGGCGCCTTCATTCCGGGCGGTGAATGGGTGGACTGTCATGCACATTTCATAGAGGACAACCCCGAGGGCCCAAATGTCGCTCTTCTCGTTGTAAGGCTTGTCATTGCACAGCTCCGGGCTTAGATAGTAAGGTGTCCCCACCAGCGACTTGAGGAACTGTGTGTTCTCGCTCATGGCTCGCGCAATGCCCAGATCGCCCAGCATGATGTCGCCTGACTGTGTGAGAAAGAGGTTGAGTGATTTGATGTCCCGGTGAATGATCTTCTTGCTGTGCAAGTGATTGACGGCCAACAACGCCTGCAGACAGCATATCGACACAATCAACCATCGTCACCACAGATCCTCCTCCCTTTCCTTACCCCTCTCCTTATCACCCTGCAACCTTTTGTTAGCGCATGCAGCAACTCACCTCAATAAAATAACGCCAAACCGTGTCCTCCGGGAGACCCCTCCCATTCTGCGCCTACCACCATCATCGCCAAGCACCCCGAGTCAGTCCCAAGACAGTGTGCGTGCGCGCGCGCGCGCGTGTGTGTGTGTGTGTGTGTGTGTGTGTGTGTGTATTTGTGTATTTGTGTGTGTGTGTGTTTACGTGTCTGAGTATGTGTCTGTATTTACCTATGTCGTACTCTGTGTGTGTGTGTGTGTGTGTGTGTGTGTGTGTGTGTGTGTGTGTGTGTGTGTGTGTGTGTGTGTGTGCTTCTCTGTGTGTGTCAATTACGTCTCTATATTTGTGTGTGTGTGTGTGTGTGTGTGTTTACGTGTCTGAGTATGTGTCTGTATCTATCTATGTCGTATTGCGTGTGTGTGTGTGTGTGTGTGTGTGTGCAGGTGGTAAAAGAGAGGGGGTGCATTTCCTTTTGCGTCAGTTGTGCCAAAGGCCCCCACCTTAAGCTTGGCATGCAAGCTTCCTGCAGTGGCCAGCTCCATCACGATGTGCAGCTTATCATTCTCTGCGGCGGCGACGGTGCGGAGTGCGTTAGCGGTGGGCGGCGGCTTTGAGAGTTGAAAAAGGAAGCGGGAAGGGGGGGGGGGGGGGGGGGGGGGGCAGGAATGAGACGCACCGATGAAGCTCTCGTAATGCTGTGTGATATAGGGAGAGTCTAACGTGGACAGTATACGCGCCTGCAGAGCGTAACGGACACAGAAAGGTGTGTGTGTCATCGAAAGGCGTCGAGTGAGAAACGCATTGGCCGAGTAAATGATTCACGACCGAGCTTTTTCGACATAGGCTCCCGCTGTGCGACACAACTGAAACGATGCGCGGGGTGCACACCTCGTCCATTGCCTCCTGCCTGTCCGCTCGGTTCATGCCTTTCAGGTCCACCTCCTTCAAAGCATACAGCTGGCCGTCCTCTGCGAACGACGACGAGGACGTACCACGACAGCACTCAGAACAGCGCAATATTCAGGCACGACCATCAGCCGATACTCCCCCGACCCCAACCCGACCACCACACACAGAAGCGCAAAACATCCCGCGCGACAACCCACAACGCGGGGACATGGACGCCTAGAATTGGAGCCACGACTTGCCTTTATTCAGGGCCTTGTATACGACTCCAAAAGAGCCCTTCGATATCTGACCCTTTATGTCCCATTTGTTCTGTCGGAAACAAATAGAGCCACTGGTGAAAGTTAAGTCATCAGTCGAAAGTGACCGCGAACCGTGAGGGGCAACGACAGGCACGGACAGCAGTGTCCTGTGGGAGCACGTGTGTAGATGAAAGCTAGGCTGTTGCGATCTCAGACATAGGCCATACCAGTTTGTTGCTATCCCCCTCGGTTGCTCGTGGTCGATTGTGGTCCGCGGCCTCGTTGTAGAGGCCGCGTGCGCCGACCCGCCCGCTTCCTGGTCGCACAACGCCTACCGGCCCACCACGCCCACGAGACCCAGGGCGCCCTGATCCTGGACGCATATTCATTTTGGCAATAGGATGCCAGCTGACCTTTGGTTGTCTTTCCCCGCCACAGCAGACTTTGCACGACGGTGTCACAACTGTCGTCGTGTGAGTTGAGTGCGGTGTGGGATACAAAGCTGATAATATGGTCCTTACTTACGGGACCTGTAAACCTGTGTCCATTCCGTTATTAACTGCAGGGCGCGCGCTTTTGCGCGCGCAGGTAGGAGGAGAGCGGATTTCCCTTGAAGGGAAGCATTAAAGACTTGCTTTTAAAATAAAATGTAGTGCTGATGCTGTGGCATGCCTTCCTGTTCCTCGGGCTTAGGTTTTTTCTTCCTTTCTTTCTTTTTCTTGCTTGGTGGCCTCCACTGCTTTTTCTTGTAAGAAATTTTTGAAATCTTCAAATAAAATGTAGTTATGCTGACGGAATGGATGAAAAAAAATGGATTTTACTGATGCTTTGGCATGCCTTCCTGTTCCTCGGGCTTGGGGCTGTGGGGTTTTTTCCTCCTTGCTCCTTTTTGCTTGATGGTTTCCGAATGATGGATTACAAGGAGAACAACATGAGCACGGACATGGAAAATGGGAGGGGAAACAAAAGGGCAAGAGTGACAAGAGAATCGCGCCCTTTTGCTTGGTGGTTTCCACTGCCTTTTCTTGTACAATGCTTTGAAAATTGAATTTATTGTTATGGTTTAGGATGAGGTTTTCAAATGTACGTCTGTATGTTTATATGCTCAGGTTGTTTTGAATCTAGAGGTTAACAAAACTTACTTACATCCGTTACATAACGAACACCCTAGTAGCGGTAAAGCGTTAATGTAGTAAGTAAGCGTTGCGTCTTTCCCAGTTTCCCAGACCTCGAGGTAACCCTCGAGGACTGGGGAACGCCTCGTGGAACGCCCCAAGCCATGCGCCAAGCGACACTAGTTAGCCACAACCCCGAGCACAAGTGTCATATCCTAGCCCATTTAGCTAAGTGCTAGTATCTGACATTATCTATTTCCTCTAAATGGTACCTGTATCTTAGCGATATTCAGTGACTCTTTTATTGTCATCACGTTGCCTGTTGTTCGGTTGCCTAAGCAGATGTCGCAGTGTGTCGTGGTCTGTTACGACAAGAACTTAGAGCATCCTTCAAGATAGCACTGTTGAACGTGGTATGCACGGTTCGATAAGGAAGATACTGTAACTTGCGGTGTGCTGGTTACAGGTACGCTAAACAACCAGCCTTGGGTGGCGGCTGGTGTCGAGACAAGAGAAGTGACTTCAGCTGTCGCTGTCAGCTGTCTATACGCTAGTTCGTGATATCGCGCACAGACACTTTGAATGATGTCCTGTATATAAGGACTTCTATCATTAGCTCTCTGTAACTAATCTGCATTAGGAATTACTTACAACACCCCCCCTCAAGATAGCTAAGGTGTGTCTTGTAACCAGATGGAAGTGATTACAGAATTCCCTCTACAAAGTGTGTCGCTGCATGGGTCCGGATGTCCCCAGGATGGCGCTCCTGTGTTTCACGAGTGCAGGTCCAGGTAGTGGCTTGGTCAGCATGTCGGCCACCATGTCACCAGTGGGTAGTTAACGTAGTTTGACAGTCCCCAGCTGCACGTGGTCCTTCACGAAGTGATACTTCAGGTCGATGTGCTTGGTCTTCTCGCTCACCAGTGCATTCTGCGAATAGGCGATGCAGCTCTGTTTGTCTTCCCAGATGGTGGTCGTCCCGCTGACAGGTCGACTGAAGATCTCCGAAAGCATCTGTCGAATACGGATGGCCTCCTTAGTCGCGTCCGCTGCTGAGTAGTACTCAGCCTCGCATGTTGACTGTGCGACGCAGGACTGTTTTCTAGACTTGTAGATGACTGCACCTCTGCCCATTGTAAACACAAATCCCGATCGTGACCGGCGTGTCACACTGTCATTGCCCCAGTCGGCATCAGCAAAGCCTGTAAGTTGGAGAGTGTTGTCCTCACCCCCCCCCCCCCAACGTCAGGCTCATGGCTGGAGACCCCTTAAGGTAGCGCAGTACCTTCTTAAGGGCTTGCATGTGGGCCACCGTGGGGTTCGCCTGCGCAGAGCCCAGAATGCTAAGCGCGGTCGAAATGTCCGGGCGAGTGCATACAGCGGCGTACTGCAGACTGCCGAGCATGCTCGGGTACACGTCCCGGTCCGCGCCCGTGAGAGGTACAGCCGTCTGCTTGGAGATTGCAGCCAAGAAACCGGGGTCCATCGGGAGACACGAAGGTTTGCAGTCCACCATGTCATGTTTTTCAAGCAGCTCGCGCACGTATTTGCCTTGATCGAGGCTGATGGTGCGCGCTGTCCTGTCCCTGGTGATGTGCATGCCGATGATGTCGGACAGATCACCTTGATCCTTGATGTCAAATCGGGATCGCACCAGCGCGGTGAAGGCCACCCGCCAGGCGGTGTTGTTGCACGCCACGGGAATGTCATCCACGTAGAGGGCAATCATGGCGAAGGTGCCGTCCGCCTCAAAAATGTAGATGCACGGGTCCGATATCAGCTGGCGCCAGCCTTGAGAGACGAGCCAGTCGCGAAGCAGCTCATTAAACTCCCTTGGGGACTGCTTCAGGCCGTACAAGCACCGGCGCAGGTGACAGACATTGGGGGTACCGTCATCGAACCCAAGTGGCTGTCGGATGTAGACATCCTCTTTGATGGGTGCGTACAAGAACGCCGTGTCGATGTCGAGACCGCCCAGTTCGAGGTCACGAGCCGCGGCGATACTGAAGAAGACGCGGAGGCTAGCGAGTCGGATGACGGGTGAGAATGTCTCCGTGTATTGAAATTGAAATTGTTTACAGCAATACCAGTATGAACCGGCTGCCGTCTCTGGGCCCCCCCTTTTGCTATGCCATACAGGACTTAGAAGCGTGAGGTAGACCGTTAACCACTGATCCCAACCTCTCCAATGGCAGTAACAGCTAATAATTTTGTAATCAAGAAAAACAGATCGAAAAATAAATCCACTTGTCGAGAAATGCAAAACTAAACTGCTGCTCGACCTTCACGATGCACGGCCCGCTCCCGCCGAACCGGGGTGTCGACCGGCCTAGGCCGGTCGGCGTTCGGGAGGGACGACGGGCCAGCCTAATCTAGCTCCCGCGTGACTTCGGTCTTGCCGAAGGTAGGAGGGGAAAGGCTGGCAAAAAACCCCTCCTCGCGCGGTCGCTCGTCGATCCCGCCGCTCCATCCCGTAAACCCCGCCCCAAGGTCTTGCCGCGTCCATCGACGCGGCGGTCCTCCGTGTCGAGGTCCCCCATCACCTCGAGGACAGGTGGGGGGGACCTAGACACACAGACACAGAAAAAACTAGCGCTCCTGCCTCCGCGCCTGAATTTTCCCCGCTCATTTCCCCGGTTTTTTCTCTGTCTGGTACCCGGGTACCTGTCGGTTTTCCGGCCTGTGGCCGTACCCTCCCCCCTCTGATCGCGCGTCCACCAAGCAGCATGTTCTTGAGCGGGGGCCTCCGCGCTCACCCGGGCCCACGCTCAAGGACTCCTAGGAGTATTAAGGTCTGTCGGGGTAGTGGGTGTCGAAGAGGGGGGGGGGGGCAGGTCACCGTAGCCGGATCCGGCGGGCCGCGGGCGCCCGGAATTAGACAAAACCCTCCGTGCCGGGTTTTCCGGCGGCGCCGACCCAAAGGGTCGTCGCTGCCAGATCGTGTCGCTCCTCCCATCGCGACTGTCCTCCTTGCCGTCCCAGCTGACTCCTCCCCCCGGGAGACGTCGCTGGACGACGTAGCGACGCGCTAGTGAGCGCCCTACCCTGGTGCTGCTCCCCAACTAGCTCGACGCCGGGTACGGACATTATTTTTAGTATCCAAAAAAGCCCTCCGTACAGGGCTTTCCGGCGGCGGCTGATCCTGAGGATAGCCGCCGCCTCCTGTAGCCGCTCCTCCGTCTGCGACTAGCCACCGTCATGTATCCTGTCTTGCCTCACCCCTCGGTAAGGTTCGACCGGCACAGGGCTGGTCGACAGCTAGCGAGCGCCCTTTCCTGGCGCTGCTTCCCGGCTGGCCATCACCAGCTCCAACACCCGCCTCCCACCGCTGATCCGGCCGTACCCTCCTCGCCATCAAACGCTGCCGTAGTACAGGCCCCACTCCTAAAAGTAAGCCTGTATCTAGGAGTATCTGTAGGTGAAAAAACATATCGGACGGGCCGAGCGGGAGATCTTGGCGCCGGTAGTGCACAGAAATTATTTTTTCAAAAGCCCTCTGTACAGGGCTTTCCCGACAGCTGCTGATCCCACGGATCGAGCTGTCGGCCCTCTTAGCCCCCTACCGTGCCAAGCCTGGCACGGCTACGGGGTTTCCAGCGCCCACCACGGGGAGGTGAGGGGATGCCGACGGGCCTGCGAGCGCACCCCCCTCCGGGGCCGCCGCCGCTGCGCCGCCGGCGGGCGCCGTCTCCGTGTAATCAATCCCCTCGCGTTGGCTGCAGCCCTTTGCGACAAACCGCGCCTTGTACCGAGAGACAGCACCAGATGCGTCTGTTTTAGCCTTGTAAACCCACATGTTGTTGACCACGCGGCGTCCAGCGGGCAGGGGAACGAGATCCCATGTCTGGTTGGACGTCAAAGAGTTGAATTCCACCTGCATGGCCGTCTTCCATTCCGCCGACTGGGGACTGGTCAAAGCATCTTTGTAGGATGTTGGTTCAACACAGACGCTCGCGGACACTAGGGCGACGTCGCGCACATGTCCTTCAGAGCACCTGTGACGTGGCTGAGCGACCATCATGGAGAAGTCAGGGAGTGGAAAGATGTCGTCCATGTGGTCGGACAGATCGTGCTCACACGAGGCAGTGACACACACGCGCGGCACAGTAGAGACATGGACAATGTACTCCCCGAAGCGAGTAGGCGGTCCGCGAAGGCGAGTGTGTCTGTCGACCCCCACCACAGGCACGGTGTCCTCTGCGTCCAAGATTAGATCTGGGAGTGGGTGACTGACAGGGGAAACAGTGATAGTCTCTGCGTCTGCACACACATCTATCGACGAGGCGACAGGGTGGGATGTCCCAAACCCGGGCACATTCTCGTCAAATTTGACATGAACAGACGTGGTGATGCGCCTGGTTGCAGGGTTGTAGATACGATACCCCGGTGAGTTGTGAGAGTACCCCACCATCACACCTCGGAACGCTTTCAGGCCGAGTTTCCGTCTGAGATTATCAGGTACCTTGGCAAATGCCGCACACCCGAACACGCGAAATACTGACGCGTCCGGAACTGCGCTTGTAAGAAGGGTGACAGGGACCCCCCCAGAAGGACCAACAGCCCGAATGTAGGTACGGTTACGGAGGTGGACCACCGTGCTGATCGCGCAGGACCACATGTTGTTAGGCACAGACATCGCGTGAAGCATTGAGGACGCGCAGTCACGCAGAGTGCGCCACGGGCGTTCTGCTTTCCCAAGCATGTGATGTGCATAAGGTGCTGAGAATTGAGTGCTGAAACCCAATCTCGTGCACATGAGCTGCGTGTTCGCGGCCTCGAAGACCGAGTCTGAGTCAAATTTTAGAAAAGGTGCGAACGCATGGAGGTGTGAGTGGTAACGGGCATGGGTATGCCGCGCGTCCAGGAGGATGGTCTCCGGTTTCGCGCACGTCTCATCCTTAGACCTCAGAAACCTCACCCACATGAAGTTAGTGTGATGGTCGATGACCAGCAGGCAAGACCGCAGACCGTAAGGGGAGGGGACACTGACAGGACCCCACAGGTCACATGACAGGTGCTGAAGTGGTGTCATATCCTAGCCATTTAGCTAAGTGCTAGTATCTGACATTATTTATTTCCTCTAAATGGTACCTGTATCTTAGCGATATTCAGTGACTCTTTTATTGTCATCACGGCAGTACAACTGTATCGCCGTATTTTCCCTCGACAGTACAGAGTTACTAGCAGTATCTCTTCTAGATAGTTCTCTTCTAGATAGTTCTGAGAGCTTGTGTGATAAGGTTAGATAGACGGTACAGGTAACCTGAGTTAACCTGTATCACTAGTAATAGTTTGGTTTAGTTAGCAGACAGCACAAGCTACATGTTCTAAGGCTGTTTCTAGAACACCTGAGGTGTGGATATTTAAGACGGGGACTTACTGGGAGAGGTGAGAGACCGGTACAGAATAGAATCACGCCACACCCAGATTGTAAGAAACCCTGTTCCTAAGACAATCTTACTAATTCTCTCTACGCTGTATAATTAGATCCAGAGATTAGGTTCTACTATTAGTCTAAGGTTGCCAACTTAGCCTAACCAAAGTAGCACCTCACACGTGGTTTCGGAGCCTCAGAACAGCTAGACGAGACGAAGATGTCTAACCGAGCAGGAGAGAGACTACCAGAGGAAGTTGATGGTCGACCAGAGGGGGCGCCTTCTGGGCCGACACAGCCGACGTCGACAGATGGTAGAAGACAGACAGTGCGAGAAGGATCGAGTCCCACGATGGAGCCTATGTCGGTACACGTCACCGAGATGCTACAACGACTAAGTAACCGAGTTGACACTTTTCCGACTGAGCTATCTCAACTGCGTGACCACGTCGACAACGGTTTTAGACATTTTGAAGGACGAGTGAACAGAAGCCGAGAAACGGAGAATTTTCTTCGAGGAGAACAATTGAGATCGGAGAGGACGCGAGAGATGCCAAGCATGATGCCGAACGATGTCAAACCAGCCAAGATCAAGAGCATCGCTACGACTAACATCGACGAACTGAGAAACTGGTTCCGACATGCACGAGGGTATCTACGGTATCACAGCGTTAACCCTGAAGAGCAAAGAGGAGTGTACTGGGTATCTGGCTTTCTGGAAGGACCACTATCGAAGTGGTGGTACTCCCAAGTTGCGCAGACTGGAGATGAAGTCGGTGGAGGATTTTCCGGAGTTTCTGAGATGGAGAAATCCTTAATTCAGGAATTCTGCGGAAGAACACCGGCGGAACAAGCGAGATTGAATTTGGACAAAGCGAGACAGAAAACCACGGTCCTGAAGTACGCGAACTATTTTCGAGAACAATTATTGGAGCTTCCTCACCGTCACGAAGAAGATAACGTACATGATTTCCAGCGCGGTTTGAGACCCTCGATTCATAAGGAGGTTGCCCTGAAAAACCCTAAGACCCTACACGAGGCGATTCAAGCAGCTCTGCGAGCGGAGGCAGCGGAGACCAAGATTGAGACGACCCAACGCTCGACAGGCCGACTGAACGCCATCGAAGAAGACAGCGACTTTTCAGAGGCAGTGGAGGAGATCGACAGTGAGTCGGAGGAAGATTCGCATGGCGCGACCGAAGAAAAGCCGCGGGAGCTGTACGAGATTAGACGCCTCACTCAAGAGGAGGTCGACAGATTTAAGAAGGAGGGCAAGTGCTTCATTTGCCACAAGAAGGGACACATCGCTATCGACTGCCCAGACAGAAAGAACAAGAAGAATGACAGAACGAGGAAATCCCGGCCGGGAAGTGAGACCTGAGTCGGCAGCTCGCGGCAAGCTGCAGGATGAGGTTTCGTCTCCTACAGCGACTCAGGAAGAGACCAGAACAGAAGAAGTACGAGACCCGTTACCTCAAACGACATTGAGGCTAGTCTTTAGGAGCAAGGACTTTAGCGACTGGATGATGAATAGGGAGTATTTCCTGAAGTACTCTCAGACCTACGGACCTTTCGACTTAGATGGGGCTAGTGATAATGACGGCCTTAATTCTCAAGTGGCGGAGGATTTTTGCTGTCCGGCGCGCCCGTTTCAGGAGAGAGATTTACAGAAGTACCGGAGAATTTGGCTAAATGCGCCATTTAATGAATTGGAAGATTTTTTGGGCCATTATTTGCGGAGTAAACTGCTTCATCCCCATCTGCGAGCGGTTATAGTGGTTCCAAAATGGAGGGCAAAACCATGGTTCAAGCTGCTGTGAAATTTCCGACTTGTCGACGAGCTGGCGGCGAAAGAACATGTGTTTAACTGCCCCACGAACGATGGAATAGAAGGAAGAAGGCAAGATGTTGGACCGACAAGATGGACGACGCAAGTCTACGTCGACGACACCGATCGAGTTCGATTTCTGCCTCAGAATCTACAGAATCCCCCGAAGACCTATTGGACTCACTCGACGACTCTAGTTACCGATGGCCGACGAGTGTTACTAGCGAAAGAGGACAATGGCATGGTATGGTTTCCTGGTGGCAAACAGGAGATTGAAGACGCGACCCCGGAATACACAGCAGTGCGAGCTCTTACGGAGACAACTGGATTTAAGGTGAGCGAAACAAATTTACGCCTTTTAGGGACGGATTCTTCCGGACAAAATAAGCACTACGTGTATATCGCTCGCGTTCGACCCGGATCGATACCGGACGCTACGTCAACTTCTTCGGCAGTATGGGCTACCTGGAAGGAATTAATTTCGGCACGGCGTATGGGTTATCTAGTCTGTGGAGAACAGCAGTTCCCTCTTCGTTACGAGACTTTTGGTAAACCGATCGACGGGTGGATGAACAAGAACGTCCGACTAGAAGACAATGTTCCTGCGACGCTACATGTATCCACAACCCAGTCTGGAACAAGTCTGTTAGTGTTGGGAGGCACCTTAGGCGGACATCGATGCCGTATTTTGGTTGGCTTTGGCGCTTCGGAAAATTTCTGCAAGGCTGAGTGGGTACGGGAGCATCACATCCCGACGGTTACTGGAGAGAAATACCGGATAAAATTGGCAGATGGTAGTACAACTACGACTCGCCAACGACTACGGAATGAAGTGCTCACAGTAGGGACCCTGGACATACGTCTGGACGCAATTACGACAGAACTGGATAAATTCGACATCATCCTCGGTCAACCTTGGTTACAAGCCGTCAACCCGGATATAGATTGGTCTACTAAAACGATTCGCGACCGTAAAACTGGCGAAGCTATGGTGTCTGGCGACGAGTACACCGTACCTGTGACAGTACATCACTTGGAGGCGGATGCGATGGCAAAGCTGCTTAGACAACAACCAGCAGACCTCTTCGTGATTGGACTACGAGAAGTACAGGACGCGGTCGACGACATCAACACTGATCAACAACCTGAGTGGACGACTTCGTTACGAGATTCCCTGAATGAGTTTACGGACATTATCAAGGAGCCTGACGGTCTACCGCCAACTCGCGAGTGTGACTTTGAAATTAATTTGGAGTGCGATGAACCACCCAAGGAGCGAACGTACCGTATGTCACCAGCAGAACTCCGGGAGGTTCAAGTACAGTTGCAAGACTTACTCGCAAAAGGCTGGATTCGTCCGTCTAAATCTCCGTACGGTGCCCCGATTTTATTTGTACGCAAGAAGGATGGTACCATGCGTATGTGCGTAGACTACCGGAAACTCAACGACCTCACGAGGAAAGACCGAACACCGTTACCCCGGATTGATGAGTTACTCGACTCGCTATATGGGGCTCACTATTTCAGCACGCTGGACCTGTATAAAGGCTATCATCAAGTTCGAGTCAAGGAGCGCGACATACATAAGACAGCATTCCGAACTCATTACGGATTGTTCGAATACTGCGTTCTACCCTTTGGACTTTGTAATGCCCCAGCTGGATTCCAAGCGATGATGAATCGAGTTTTGGCCCCGTATCTTGGCAAGTTCTGCGTGGTATATGTGGACGACGTGTTGATCTACAGTAAGACGGCCGACGAACACCTCGAGCATATTCGACTCGTGTTACGAGAGCTGCAGCGACACCAGTTGCATATCAAACTCTCTAAGTGTTACTTCGGACGACCGAGCGTCAATTTTCTTGGGCATGTGGTGGAAGCTGGACAGATCCGAATGGACCCCGACAAGGTTGAGGCAGTACAGAATTGGCCCCGACCGAAATCTGTGACTGAAGTACGTGGATTTCTGGGACTTGCTGGATATTACCGGAGGTTTATCAACCAATTCGCAACCCTAGCAACCCCATTAACGGACCTGACCAAGAAGACACCGGAATTTCGCTGGACTCCTCAAGCCGAGTCAGCATTCGAGCAAATTAAAGACGCGATGGTACGTGCACTAGTACTGGTAATTCCTGACACTTCTCCTAATGCAAGGTACACACTGTACACAGATGCTTCTGGATTTGCAGTAGGAGCTGTGTTGTTACAAGACCAAGGTATTGGATTACAACCTGTTGCGTACCATGCTCGAAGGATGAACAAGCATGAGGTACACTATCATGTCCACGAACAAGAGCTACTGGCAGTTCGCGACGCTCTACTGAAGTTCCGTTGCTACTTAGATGGCGCGGCGGGATTTAAAGTAATTACGGACCACGACACGTTGCGACACTTCTTTCGGCAGCGCGATTTGTCTACTCGACAAGTGCGATGGCTTCAAATTCTAGCACCTTACCAGCGACAGATGGACATCGTATACAAGAAGGGAGCAGTCAACCACGCAGACGCTCTGTCTCGCCGACCTGACCTGAAGGACTCATTACAGAAGCTGCAATTGTTACGCGATTAGACCAACGACGAAGCAGAATGCGAGTTACACGCACAGATTTTTTCCCTAGAATCCCGGTTACATCATGACTCTAGACTTCATGCGGAAATCAAAAGCGCTTATGATTCGGACAAATATCTGCTTACCTAGAAATCTCTGCCTACCTGGCTGGTACGTCAATCTAATGGTCTCTTGTACGCCTACATGACAAGACTGTATGTTCCGAACGTCTCTACATTGCGATCAAGAGTACTGTACGAACTACACGACGCACCGACCGCGGGACACCCTGGTATTATTCGACTATTGGCAGCAGTAACCCGGACGTTTTGGTGGCCTAACATGAAGCGGACAGTACAACACTATGTACGCAGCTGTGTTACCTGTCAACGCAACAAGGCAGCGCGACACAAGCCTTATGGACTCCTTCAATCGCATGAGGTACCGACCAGGCCCTTTGAGCATGTATCGCTTGACCTGATTACGGACCTTCCTGATGCGATGGGTATGATGCTGTGGTGGTATTCGTCTGTATGCTTACGAAACGGACGATTGTCGAGCCAATTACGAAAACGATTACAGCGGAACAATTAGCAAAAATTATGCACCGCGCTGTTTTTCGGCATTTTGGCTTACCACGGAAATTAATATCCGATCGAGATCCCCGGTTTATGAGCGACTTCTGGCAAACCCTATTTAGGGCTGTTGGCACCAAGCTTAATATCTTTACGAGCTATCACCCCCAGACAGATGGCCAAACTGAACGAGTAAACCAGACATGGGAGCAAGTCATACGATGCTATGTGCACCCCTTGCACGACGATTGGGTTCAACACCTTACCAACGTGGAGTTCGCGATCAACGCAGCGGTTTCTACGTCAACGACTATGTCTCCATTTAAGGCGACGCTAGGATTTGAGCCGACATCTCCAACGACGGCTACATTTGACGATAACGAGCCTAGCCGTACTTTACCGGAGCAAGTGAAGATTCTGGTCGAGATGCACAGATTTGCCCACGACTGCGTCAAAGCAGCCCAGGCACACATGCAAGACGTTGCAAATCGGCACCGGTTACCAGTACCTTTTACAGTTGGCGACAAGGTTAAGCTCAAGGCGACAAATCTACGGTTTGTACAACAGCCATGTTCTAAACTACGCGACCGCTACATTGGACCGTTTCTCATTACGGAGGAAGTTTCCCCGGTTGCATTTCGGCTTAAGCTACCCCCTGGAGTACGGATTCACGATGTTGTACATGCCAGACTACTGGAAAAATGGAATTCAGAACCAGAACAGGCCAACAGTGCGCAGCCAATTCCGATTGTGCACGATGCGAAGCGATTTGAAGTCGACAAAATACTCGACGTAGCTTTTAACTCCAATGGCACGGGACTTTTGTTTAAGGTCCGCTGGGCAGCACCGTTCAACGTACCTAGCGAGGACACTTGGGAAGCCATGCGAGGAGTCAACCACTTAAGCATCTTTTCCGAATTTCTTCGAACGGATGTTTATCGAGAATTTTCTGGCACCCCTGACTTTGTCAGATTTCGCAATCGCTGGCCTGCAAGAACCCCCAAGAAACCAAGACCCTGAGTACTGCACAGCGAGGACGCTGGTGCTCAAGGAGGGGAGAGTGTCATATCCTAGCCATTTAGCTAAGTGCTAGTATCTGACATTATTTATTTCCTCTAAATGGTACCTGTATCTTAGCGATATTCAGTGACTCTTTTATTGTCATCACGGCAGTACAACTGTATCGCCGTATTTTCCCTCGACAGTACAGAGTTACTAGCAGTATCTCTTCTAGATAGTTCTCTTCTAGATAGTTCTGAGAGCTTGTGTGATAAGGTTAGATAGACGGTACAGGTAACCTGAGTTAACCTGTATCACTAGTAATAGTTTGGTTTAGTTAGCAGACAGCACAAGCTACAGGTTCTAAGGCTGTTTCTAGAACACCTGAGGTGTGGATATTTAAGACGGGGACTTACTGGTAGAGGTGAGAGACCGGTACAAAATAGAATCACGCCACACCCAGATTGTAAGAAACCCTGTTCCTAAGACAATCTTACTAATTCTCTCTACGCTGTATAATTAGATCCAGAGATTAGGTTCTACTTTTAGTCTAAGGTTGCCAACTTAGCCTAACCAAAGTAGCACCTCACAAGTGGGGCGGCTGGTTTCTGAGATGCTTTGCGATTTTTCGGCGCAGACGCGGCTTTGTTCAGATTGCAAGACTCACAGGAGAGATCTTTTACGGAACTAGGCATAACAGGTACATACACCGTGTTATGAGAATGCTGAGCTTGGAGGCTCTGCATGTTCAGGTGCCCCATTCTACTATGCCACAAAGCAGCGTCGCACTCGGCAGCAAGTGCGACAGGTTTCTGACTAGGACTGTCTACGGTGAGCGAGGGCAGCCCCGCACAATCATGCGACCTCGGGAGGAGGTACAGCCCGTTCCCCGACGGGATTAGCATCCCCATTCCTGTGGTGACAAGCAACATGCCAGAGTCAGTGTCGGTGGGGAAAGAAAACGCGCACCCTGAGTGTTTCTGCATCCAGCTGACACTCAGTAGACGACTGATACGTTGCGCAGACCGAGAGGACAAGTCAGGGGTATAGAGGGCATGCACGAGCCGAAAGACCGTTCTACCGGAAATCAGGCAAATGGGAATGCGGACTTTTCCACTGCCATGCACCGAGACACCGACGCCACCGACAGTGCTGCGGCGGGAAGAGGGATGAAATTCCGAAAAATCCGACCGAAAGGACGTCAAGTTGACGGAGCAAGCAGAGTCAACTATCCAATAATCAGACAGGTCTGCAACACGAGCTGTAGCGGACGTGAATGCAACAGAGGCAAAGGATGTACTGACCTCAGTATCGTCATATTTGTCCTGCATGTCGTATTCCAGTGCGTCCTCAGTAGGAGCATGTATCTCAGGCGCTTCGTCAGCAGGAAGGTCGCTGAGGTGTGTAGTGGGAGGGGGCTGACCAGCGTACTTTTCGGAAATCTGCCTACGCTTGGCTAGTGTCCAGCGGAGGACATCAGCATCCGGCGCTTTGCAGGTCGACCAGACATGGTTTGGGTCTCCGCAGGCCCCACACTTCATCGAGAACTTGGACCTCTTTTTGTCCGCGGTCCATCCCCCAATGCTACGGCCACCCTGCCGTTTACGATCCGCAAGGAAGGCATTGACCGCAGTCCCAGAATCAGCAGTGTCGGCGTTGTTGGAGACATATGCGTCCAGATTCTGAGCCTGGTGGATAATGCTCCCCATCACTCTGTCGGCCGACAGAATGAAATCGGTGTCAAAAGCATTAATCACGCAATGTTTGGCTTGGCCATACTGCCCAACGTTTGAGAGGCCGCGAATCATGACCAAAGCGAGAATGTGGGGGTGAATGGCAGCAAAACCATCTTTCAGCTGCAGACACTCGTTCAGCTCATCGAAGCACTGCTTCACAACGTGGACGTATGCAGAGACAGATTGACCAGAAGCCTGACGAACCATCATGCGGTCCAGAAGCGACAGCGTGCGTGAGATGGACTGTGCGTCCAGTCTCTCGCACAACATTTCCCAGGCGGCTGTCCCGCAGTCGGGTCGTCCAGCGGGGACCCCCGCGATGGCTTGTGCAACTGGTTTGTTCTGTCGGCAACACTGAACGAGCATGGCGTGTGCGAACCGCTGAGCGACTGGATTCAGAGGCACGCCAGAGGAGGAAAGAGCCAGTTGAGGGATCAGCGCCGCCCTTTTAATGGACAGGAACGACAGGAAGTCGCGCTTCCAAGTTTTGAACTCGCCCGTCCTCGGCATGAGCGGGGCGTCCATGCGAAAAGACCGGGAAAAAGAGTCACCGTCGAAGTTGGTGGCCCAGTCTGCTGTCGTTGCAACAAACTCTGGATCGATCGTGGGCCTGCGACTGGCGTTGCTGTGTAGTGAGTGCTCGAACATCGGAGCAGGCACGGCGTCGTTAGTAGGCCGGTACTGGTTGGCCACAAGTGGAGGCGGCGCCGCGTCGATAGGTGCCGGGTGATTGCGCAGTGCGTCCCGACGTAGAAGCTCCGACTGCGTCCGGTCCTGGTCGTCCATTCTGGCGTGGAGCACTTGCAACTGCTCCATCACCAGTCGAATGCTGTCGCCGGCTAAGTCGGTCGACGGAGTGTCGCACGTACCGGAGTCGGCAGCCGAGTCGGCGGCCGATCCGGTAGGTGCCGGCTTTGATTTCGGCGCCATTTGAGAGGAGACGAGTACCCAACCGGACAGTGGAAAAGTCCACTAGCGGTTACTGTGCCTAACGGCGGTATACAAAGAGACGGCCTGATGCCCACCGACCCCTCGGCCTGTAGCCCCGGGGTGTCTCAATGCACCTTTTCCGTATCCTCCACCCAGTGTGGGGCACAATGACAGCCGAGGCAAGAACAGGCAGGTGTATATGTCCGCTGCTCTACGTTACGGCTGATACTGTCGTGCACCCTGTGTATGAGTAATCACCCTCACAATGCTCCCCCCTTCCCCACTCCAGCTTGGACCTGTATGCACCCTGTCCACACAAGCGAGTGCGCTTGTGTGGTTGGCTAGGTCGTCGTGGCGTAGAGTAGAGTAGGTGGTAGCGGAACTGTTCCGGAGAGCAGAATGAAAAGGTGGGAATAAATGTACAGAGTAAAGTATTATTATTATTAAAAAAAAATGGCTTTGCCTTCGGCCGAGTTTCCAAGTTGCACGCCGAATGACACTGTTGTCTCGCGTAACCTTCAGGTGGAGGGCTCCATAACCAGTTGAACGTGGTATGCACGGTTCGATAAGGAAGATACTGTAACTTGCGGTGTGCTGGTTACATGTACGCTAAACAACCAGCCTTGGGTGGCGGCTGGTGTCGAGACAAGAGAAGTGACTTCAGCTGTCGCTGTCTGCTGTCTATACGCTAGTTCGTGATATCGCGCACATACACTTTGAATGATGTCCTGTATATAAGGACTTCTATCATTAGCTCTATGTAACTAATCTGCATTAGGAATTACTTACAACAAGCACCTCCAATGCTTGACAGCTTCGCATACGGCCAAAGCTTCTAAGTCGTACGCAAAGTAAGTGTTACCACGCTCAGCTGGATTCAGCTTACGCGCCTGGTAAGAGACTGGTTGAAGACCTCCTCCTTGGTCTTGCAACATGACTGCAACAATCCCCACTATTGAAGCATTTGAAGCTACGGTGAACGTCGCGTCCGAGCCGACCTCCGGAAGGATCAGGCATGGCGCGGAAATGAGCCGTAACTTGAGGGTCTCAAGGCTTCCAAACATGCATGCGTCAGCGTAACCTTATGTGGCTGGGACTTCCGCAGTAAGTCCGTCAATTGAGCCGTAAGGTCGCTGAAATGATGAATAAATCTGGCAGAGAAGTTGTAGAATTGTACGAAACTGCGAACCTCCTTTTGCGTCGTGGGCACTGGCCAGTCTACAACGGCCTCGACTTTCTTTGTGGAAACCGAAATTTTACCAGGTGACATAGTATAGCCAAGATATTCCATCTCTTGAAGGCCGAAGAAGCATTTCTTAAGGCGTAACTTCAAGCCCTCCTCCTAAAATCGCTGTAAAATGAGACGCATGTGCTCCAGGTGTTCCTCCGGAGTTCGATTGTAGATACATGCGTCGTCGAGGTAGACAGTTACGAACTTATGTAAAAATTCGCGAAGTATGTCATTCATCATCCGCTGAAATGTAGCTGGGGCATTGCACAATCCAAACGGCATGGCGACCCATTCCATCAAGCCATCATGGGTCTAAAACGCCGTCTTGTGGATGTCCTTGTCACGCACTCGAACTTTCCAGAAGCCAGAGGCGAGGTCGAGGTATGTGTAAAAGTTCGCGTCCTTAAGTTCGTTCAGCGTGTCGTCCACACGCGGAAGCGGGTAAGCATCTTTACGCGTAAGCTCATTAAGGCCACGGTAGTCAATGCGCAGTCGTAGCGAGCCATCAGCTTTACGCACAAAAAGAATTGGCGAGCCGAACTCACTGTAGCTAGGACGGATCAGACCAGCCTCCACTGCATCTTTGAGTTGTCGATTTAGCTCAGCGCGCTCTATTCAACCGTTGACGTCGCATCGGGCCAGTTGTTTCAATGGGATGATCCCATTGTCGGCTTACATGCGGAGAGTTGACATGTTGCAATAACTCTGGGAAGTCATCGTAGAGTAACGACCGGAAGCTGTCACGTTGTTCTGGTGTTAGCTCCTCTCCAGTGTGAAAGTCAGTCGGTTGATCAACGGCTGGCGTAAGTTCAATGACGTAAAATTCAGCATTACGTCCCCTCCTGCGGCGCGTCTTGCGCATGAGTTTCTGAACTTTAGTAGATGACATCAGTAGACACTCATGGCGTCGTTCCTCGAGCGTAGTCTCCACTGCTGTGCCATCCATTAGAGTAAAAACCCTGGTTGAACCAAATTGTAAAGAGGCATGTTCGTCATCAAGCCATGGTAAACCCAAGATTAAATCAGCAGCACGTAAATCACGTAAGACGTAAAGAGTCCGTTGAAATTCGTGTCGAGCCAGCTCAAAAGTAACATCGCAGACTGTCGAAGAAGTCACTCGTTGTCCGTTGGCAAGTCGAACATGTGTCTTGGTCACAGACTTTTGAGTCTGTAAAGCAAAGCGTCGTACGAAGTCCTCATATACGAAGTCAAGAGTCGCAGCGCAATCCACCAAGTTAGAAATTTGGTGTCCGCCATCGGGAGTTGTCACAGTCAGCTCGGTTCGAATTAACGGTCGAGCTTCCGTGAGGTCAGTCAGTAGGGCTGTAGCTGGCGGAGAAAATTGTTTCAGCGTAGCGATGGACTCTTCCGCGTCGACATGAGGTACAGGTACCGAGACGGGTGGGTCAGATTTTGTCGGTGAAGTCGGGTCGTAAAAAGCACAATGAGCGTCGATTAACCATAGTTGTACATGCCAAGGAGCTAGAGCAACCACCTCTTGCTACGTTGGGTTCTCAAGTGACTGGCGGGTAAAAACATGTGTCCGCGCTGGGAATTCTTGGTAGAGTTTCCAGTGCTTAGTGAGTTGAGCGAATTTCGCCCATTTCGGTAGCACAAAAACAGCCATCGTAGATGTCGGAGATGTCCGACGACAATCCTCAAAATGTTGTGCTATCCGTTCAGCCAACTCCCATGGTGGATTAATAAACACCCGTTCTCCTGACAAGTCCCTCTCAAGAATCGAGTCACTCGGCGAACAGTGAGGTAAGTCACCGTGCGAGTTTAAACCCTCATCATCAGCACATCCCTCAAGTGTGAAGTTGAATCGTGCATGCAGAGGTTCAAAAACATAGTCAACCAGTTTCCAATCTATCGAACGTTTGGTTACAAGTTTATGACTATGTCTCTGCTTTGTCTGACGACGACGACCTGCGACTAGAGTTGCAGGAGTCGCGATTGTAGTCGATGGAGATGTCGAAGGTAAATCGACGACCTCTGTCGCTAACAGTGTCTCAAGACGAACAGTAGATGTAGCCGGCTGCTCCAGTTCGCTGGTAGAACAACCTTGCCACCATCATTGCTTCTTAGACTGTGGCTCTTCCATAGGTGCTTTGCCCTTCAGTTCAAGGCACTGAAGCAGTCGGTGTCCTTTCTTGTGGCACTTGAAAGAGCGTCCCTCTTCCATGTGCCTCTTGCACTCCTCAGTTGTCATCGCATTTGCAATTGCGCTAAAATCAATTCGGCCAAAGTTTGAAGATAGTTGACCACGGCCTCCACCATGATTGCCTCCACGTCCACGGCCTCGACCACGGCCACCACCATTGCGCTTCCAGATTTTAGAGGCTCCGACTAGTGGGTCATCAGAGTTGCGCTTCCGAGTGGGTTGTCTGCCTCCATATGTTGTAGATGGGCCAGCTGTTGACCGAATGCCACCGAGTTCCGGCGAATCTGTCACGACGTCATTCATGAAATTTTACAGCTCCACCAGAGTAACGTTGTAACCTTTCTGAGACCGGTGAGACTTAGCTTGAGTCTTCAATGCAAAGTTCGCCATTCCATTGATAAAGCGCACGCACTGCACATCGGCCGTAAGATTCTGACGTGACCGACGTAAAAAATCGTTGAACTGTTTGGTATAGAAAGCGTAACTCATGCTGCCTTGCGTAAAGTTGAGCAGGGCATTAATCGCATCATCCTGGATGTTCGGGATAAAAGTAGCCTTCCGCAGTTCCGCGACAAGCATGTCAAACGTAGACGGGATAGCAGCTTGAACTTTCTGAGTTAGCCACCAACCATTCAGATGTCCAGAGAACTGTGAAGTAACCTAGATAACTGAGTCGTACGAATCAGCCGTAATGCCAAGCAAGAGAAAGCGCTGAGGTTGCGCCTCAAGCCAATCCTCCAAGTTACGGGCATTATCACCTTATTGAAACGGGGACTTAATCGCAGCCTTGCGTTGAGTCTCCGTAAGGGTCACAGGTAAGCCAGCCAAGTTACGCGTAGGCATAAGCGTTCCCACACGTAAATCAGTCGGTGTTTCATCACACAGTTGATTAATGTAACCACGAATGAGCAGCTAGACATGACCAAAATCGACCGATGAAAACCGGGGGTACATGAAGAACTGCCTCGGAATAGTCGTGTCGTCATGCAAGAGTGCATGGGACGAATAGACTGCACGACGAAAAGTCTCCCAGTGAGGCACGTAACCGAAGTGAAGTAACTCGCTCTTATGCTTCATAGCATGAAGTAACCCTGTCTTGGCGGGCGTAAGATTCAGACCACCGATGTCGAGTGTTTCTGGGACGACGTAAGAACCATCCGGATTAATCGTCGATTGAGCCGTAACAGCCTGCTCGAGCTGAGCAGGAGTACGGGAATGGGTCGTAACGTACGGAACAGGAACATAAGACGAGTGAACGTAAACGAGTTGTTGTCCGGCATGTAACGCGACTCGAACATGTGCGTCACTCAACAGCGTCAAATCATCCGGGGTCAAGATAAGGCCGGTTTCCTCGTGTAACTCTCGAACGGCCGCATCGACAGGCTCTTCGTTAGCTGTGACTGAGCCAACCGGGAACCAAGTTTTACCGGTACGAGGCTCGCGTTGTAACACAAGCTTAACGTCAGACGATTTAGTCCCTCCAACGTGAAGTACGACCACCACGTAACGTCCAGGTCCAACAGAAGCCATGTCGAGTCAAACAAGCAACGTCGAGCAAATCAAATGGTAGCGAAAACGTGCGTCGACCAAAGAGCTCCGAAACCAGTGTGGCGGTTAGCCTCCTCAAGCTAAACGCTAGCACAAACCAGTTCTCATCTGTATTTTTCTGGCGTTGCAAGATGGCAAAATGATGTTGTCGATGAGAGATGTTGAGAGGATGTTTCACTGCTTGTACTTTACCAATATATGGTGTAAGTGAACAAAGGAATTGTTAAATGGTTATGTCACCTCCCTCTACTGCACTGGGCTTGAATAGGTTTCTGCCCAGATAGCTTACGCCAGCTTGCTTCGCTTACGTGTCAGGCGTTAGGGCTTTCCAACCGTCGTCAGCTGTCTAGAGACGCGGCTCGTCTAGCATGGAGAATCACGACGCGGCCTGTTCTGCATCGGAAAACTCACTTAGGTGCGTCATCTGGCTAGTTAGATTAAGTGTGCGTACTTGTACGTACCATGAGGTATTGGTCGTACGGTATGCATCAATACCCTTATGAATATTGAAGTAGCGACGTACCCACGTTTGTACGTCCATCCGATGGAAAAGCACGAATTGAAATTAGTAACGAGTACATGTACAATGTCTTGCAATGTATTGTTGCATGATTGTACTCGTCACACATATAAGGCTACCACGCAATCCATCGTCCGCTACACAACTTGGCTAGGACTGCATGGAACCATCACCACAGCATCGCTACAACAATACTACTCGACCGTCAATAACTTTTTCCATAACCACTAACATCAACCCATCGCCGTCGGTGAACTTCTCGCGGACGCACGACGCGGCCTTAACATGCAACAACAACGAATAGTAGCATCGGAGTCGCGACTCCCGATTCCGGAGCTAGTGGCCCACGCTCTCCTCGAGTCATCCTTACACTACGCAAACACATGAACAAGACACCAACTACACGGCACGAAATCGCCAGACTCCGGGCTACCCTTGGAGTTTGCACAAATTACGCTTTTTTCTGCCGATCGGAGTCGGGAGTACGTTGTCAAAACGAGGACATGACTGTCGATCGACAATCACGACAAGTTTGTCTCTTGATCAAAAAGGCTAAGGGCGATGTTGAACCGTGCAGACACGTTAAGTATGGAAGGTAACTAACGCATACGTAGTTACAATCACAGTCACGCAAATAGGACAATCACAGAGACAACCAGCCCGAGGCTTGGTGTCGGGACAACATAAGTGTTTGGCGGTCGCCTAGCGATAGCTCTATATCGAATCAAAAAGTGTACCGGTGTGTCCGATCTAGAAGTGTACGAATAATATATAGAATAATAGCTTACATTAGCTATATGTAACTAATAACTAATGAGTATTACTTACAATAGGCGATCAACGACGCGTCGCGACCGACAAACCAATATTGATTATCCCGATCGAAGCCAACCCTGCCCTCGCCGATCTATTGGAATAGTACTGCGCCCAACGGGTCGATCTAATGCGCCGATTTCTACAATAGTCCTCCACCAACTGCAATTTGGAGCTACGCACCTTACGAGAACTTAGCAAATTGGCAAGGAAAAGCAACTTTCTCCGCTTAGTTGCTCGAAGCGTACACCGCCATCGGAGCCGCCCCACCTCCATGCTTCAAATGGACATCGCACACCCTCCGAAAAGGAGCCGCTTCCGCGGCTAGCTCGGCATGCGCCCCACTCTATGTCGTCAAATACATGGGTGGTTGGGCCAAGAACAACATGGTGATTGAAGGGAAATACATCTACCCCGCCATGACCCCATCTCCAACGGCGTAATTGCACTTTGGTTGGCTCGTCCCGTCACGACCGCTTCACTAAAACTAGGTTGCGCAAGCCTCCGGTTTTAAATTATTGGCAAAACGTGCCCTCGGAGAAATGGTCATATTGTTTTAAATCTAGAAGTTTGCAAGACTTACTTTGACATGTGACATAACGCACACCCTAGCGGTAGAACGTTACTATAAAAGCGGTGCGTCTTACAGGGTAACGCCTCACGCAACGCCCCATTCCATGCCCCCAACAACACGAGCTAGCGGCAACCCTTAAGCCGGTGCAGCCCCCGAGCAATGGCACTCTCTGCTTTGCGCTCGCCCATCTCGCCCGCGCAACCCACCCACCCAACCCACAATTAGCGCTTATCTTCCCCCGTACCATGTATGTGGTGGACTTTGGCCAAATTGTAAGCAAGTTAACGTCTTTGCTCAATCCATGTCGCGTTCGTTGAATTCCAACTTTCCAACCCGCACATGTTCCGCCCGCAACAACCGTCGCTTTTGGCACTTCTCAAGCCTCTCCACCACATGGTCTCGAGCATGGGGGGACTACAAGTGCATGTTTCTCATGCGCACACTCCCCGCAGTTCACAATCCCGACCAACAACCCTTTCGCGATCCCGGATGATGTTCTAGAGGACGCCAACCCCACAACGGAGACTAACCACACAGACCGTGAGTATTCTTCATGTTTCGCGGTCGTTGCATATGTCCAACGCACCAACATAACTGCTGGAGTATTGAAGCAGAATAAACCTCCTCGAAGCTCACACGACAAGCTCACACGAAGTCAAAACCCGCAGATTCACAGGGGCAACCTGCCCATGTCAAGGACCCCGAGACTTACCCACCTGCGGCGCACATACCCGTGCCCATCGGCACCAAACATGCAGCAAGTATGGTGCAGTATGGTGCGGCATGGCGAAATGCAATTCGCTCCGAGCTTGCGTCAATCCACAGTAATGGCACGTTCCGCATGGAGAGCCTACCACTTGGACGCAACGCCATTGGCAACAAGTGGGTCTTCAAGGTAAAGGCTAAAGCGGATGGCTCAGTCGACCGTTTCAAGGCACGGCATGTTGCTTAGGGATTCAGTCACCGAACAAGAGCCGACTACTCGGAGACGATCTCCCCAGTCGTCAAACTCATCACCATGCGCACAGTCATAGCCATCGCTGCCAAACGGAACATGAACATGCACTCGGCGGATATTGAAACAACGCTTCTCAGTGCTGGCCATTAAGAGGAGATCTACGTGCGCCAACCCAAAATGACAGAGGATGGAACACCTCGAGTTCAGCGCTTGCTCAAGAGCATCTATAGTCTAAAAGAAGCCTCACGAGAATGGTACAAGTTATTTCATCAGACTCTCACCTCCCTTGGACTCAAGCGAGCAACATAGGACACGAGCCTCTACACCATGAACCATCCACCGCATGGCATATGCATATTGCTCTTATATGTGGACGACATTTTTATCGTCTCGGACTCTCTCAAGTGGATTGAGTCGGCGAAGCAGGCCATTGGGGAATAATTGCGCATGACGGACTTTGGTGAGGCCAAACTCATCCTCGATATGGACATCGTTAGAAATAGAGAAGCTGGGACCATCAGTCTCTCCCAAGAATAATACACCAAGGAGATCATGGAGAAGTACGGCATGTTGGACAACACACCATCGAAGGCACCCATGGCACCTACGCACTATCGAGACGGAGAAGTCGCATCCGAACATGACAAGGTGGCCTTGACACCTCTAGAACACGAGACCTTCCGTGCTATCCTCGGGTCTGTCAACTTAACGTGTATGTGTACTAGAGTCTAGTAAGTAGACCCGACATTGCATTTGCGATAAGCGTCATCAACAAGCGGTAGACTGCTCCCATGCAACTGCACATGGAACACCTCAAGCGCTTGCTACGCTATCTCAATGGAACAAAACCCATGGGCATCACCTATGGCATGCCATCCCAAGACAATGCAGACGACATCAAGGTGTTCTTAAACTCAAACTCGGCAGCTGACTCAACCAATAGACAATCCTAGTCTGGAGAAGTGGCCATGCTTAACGGTGGCGCGGTTAGCTGGAACTCCAAGCATCAACAGGTAATGGCTCTGTCCATCACAAATGCAGAATATGTTGCGGTCAATCGCGCAAGGAAGAGCGCAGTACACTTTGGGCAACTAATGCTAGATGTTCACCAACACCAACACGGTGCCAGAACAATTTATGAAGACAACGAGGGAGCCGTTAAGCTTGCCAACAGCCCCATGGCTTCAAACCGGACAAAACACACCGACATCAACCACCATTGTATTCGAGAGCTAGTGGATGCGAGGACATTCGCGGTTGTGTTAGTACGCACGGCGGACATGCTCGCAGATGGCCTTACGAAGGCGCTACCGGAGCCAAAGCATACGATGATTTTCATGCGTTGCATGGGAGCGGCGCCAAGTGGAGATCAGTTTGCTTACATTATTGCCAATGATCTAGAGGGGCTATTATACTACATCATTGTCGGTATATATATACGTTCACAATTGTGAACGCTATCAATGAATCCGTTTTGTTGACATGGTACATCTAAAGAAGATGCAAGCAGCAGTGTGATAGATAGATAAACTAACCATCACACAGCGCCTTGGCGCACGCACCTGCCGATAAATCTCACGGCTCACGGGCACCTGCGATAAGTGTGTCGGTGCGGGTTTACCTGCCGGTCCCATATCCCGCGGGGGCGCAAAAAAAAACCATCATATTTTCAAAAATGTCATTGAATCGCAGCGCGCAAGTAAGACACGGAGTAAGGCACGGAGGCCGCTTCTTCCTCGGCTGGGATGCCTTCTCCAGCCACGGCGCTCTTCACCCGCGCCATGGGCCGCAAGCGTCCCCGTGCTTCCTCGAGCGGCGCGTGAGGCGCCGCTTGTCGCCTCCAAGTGTTGCATTCTCGGCGTGGCTTAAGAGTTTCCTTAGTTTAATCTGCTAGGTTTATGCACAATGTAGTGCTTTCCTTTTGCTGTGCTTTGGATTCCGTGATCCTCTTGTCACTCTTGCCCTCTTGTTTCCCCTCCCACTTTCCCTGTCCGTGCTCATCTGGTTCTTCTTGTAAGCAGTTATGCGCAAGTAAGATTACCTAACCCGTACTACTTCCAGGTCCTAAAGTACTCCGTTATAAAAAATGCCTGTCCAGCACCCCGTCACAGGTCGTTGTTTGCGCGGATAAACCGTGGCCCCGTGGACAGGACACAGTACTGGGATAATATAGGACAAAAGCGGAAAACAAACGTACGCGCGGGATTTCTCCAGTTTCGTTCAACAACCCCGCCGAAAACTGGGCAGTCTCCCGTAGTCTCGCGACATCCAGTCCCGCAAGACATCCAGGCTCGCTACACACCCCCGCAGCGGCACAGCACCACGATATCCACATAGCCTGTGTGGGTATATATATAGTCACTTATTTTCAGCTCGCGAGTGTTTTGAACTCGGGCCAGAGTAGGCTGGGAAGCGCTGCTGCGTCAGCAAACACGCGGTCCGGAGGGGCCGAGTACCGATTTTGAAAAATCCGCTCTCCGAGTACCCAGTCGTCACACCAACTTAGACGCGGGTTGCTCTCGCGCGTACCTCTTCCCCGTCCTATAGGTCCAGGTATTTCTTACAGTGTTCGGCTCCAGAAAAATTTCTACTCTGGGTTTCGTGAAGGAAGTGCTCGTTTTGTCGCCAAGCCGGCGAGTTTGCCGAGACATCCGCGGCACTACTACTGTAACCGAGATTAGTGAGAAGGGTAACATCCTCGCAAGCGACACCCTGCAAGACCCGCTATTTTCCGTAGTTGAGGGTTCTTGTGTTTCGCCACTCTATAGTGGAGGCAATTGTTAGTCGCACTGGCTGTCCTGGAGACGATTTTTGGCCGACGGAGTAAAGAAGCTCGACCCGACAAGTGTGGGGCACCGGTGTCGACCTGTCCAACTCGACGTTCTTTCATTTCGACTATATTATTGGCGTGTCGGGAGCCGTGTTGGGCCGTGTCAAGCTACTGAGACGGAGAAACCAGTATGGGGGACCATACAGCGCCGGAGGGGCATCCTCGCTACTGGGAAGGTATGGGTGAGGGTGGCAGTGGGTTCCCGGTGCAGGCGCAGCCTTACTACCCACGTAGTTCCGGGCAGCAGCAGTACCCGCGGCAGCAGCAGCAGCGGGGAGGACAGCGCGGTGACTACGCTTACTACCAGCCTCATCCTCCTCGAGGTGGCGGGTATTACCAGCAGCATAATAGAGACAACGGATTCCACTCGCATGCGGGAGGCGACCGCAGCGGGCGGCGTTACGCTCCGGGATACAACGGAGCCCCGTCGGCGCCCGTGGATGGCCCACCTCGCGACATGGAAACTCTGAAAGCGGCTATCACGGCAGCCGAAGCCGGCACCGGTGCTGTCGGGCGCGCGTTATCGTCGTCCACTTTTCGGCCGAGGGCCCGCGCCTTTACCAGCCTAATTCAGATGTGTGGCAAGGTACCGGCACCGAGCCTCCCGGCCCCGCTTCCTCTCGTACCTCAGCTGTCTCTTGTCAAGTCATATCGTACCGTTAGAGGCCGCGAGTTGCGTGCGTTGGACTGTCTTTCTTTGAATTTCGTATTCGACAGGCAGTCGTCCTGCGTGCGGTGTGGTAGAGTTTTGGCCTGTTTCATCATTTACTTTTTTTTTCAGCGCCCGGGTACTGACGCCCCTTAATTATTTGGCCCTTTCGTTGACATCTGTAGGCTAAGGCGGCAGACAAAGCTCTCGAGGTCTTCGAGGCGATGAAAAACACACCGGACGTGCAGGCTAACTGCATTTCCTACTCCGCGCTCATCTCGGCCTGCGGGAGTAGTGGCCGCTGGGAAGAAGCGCTTCGGGTGTTTGAGGATATGGTGGAGGCGGCACAGAGCAACCCCGACTGTACTCCGAATACTATCACCTACTCTGCTCTTATATCCGCCTGCGAGCGCGGTGGGCGGCTCGACAAGGCGCTGGAGGTGAGCTACCTCGAGGGCTTCTACCAACTTTGCAACTTGCCTTTTTGCGCTCGACGGGAAATAGTTACTTCAGCTTCCTTTGTGGCTTGTTTTGATTGCAATTCTTTGACTTTCCACTGGCTTGTTTTGATTGTTTATTTTTAAGGTGTACAGCCAGATGACTGATGCTGGCGTGGAGGCAGACATGATCACGTACAGTGCGCTGTTGTCGGGGTGTGAGAAGAGCGGGCAGTTTGAGAAGGCGATGGAGGTGCTGGACACACTGCAACGGGCGGGCATGCAGGCGACGACCAGCAACTACAACAATGTCATCACATATCTTGGCAACCGAGGACGAAGTGAAGAGGCGCTTGAGTACTTCCTAGCCATGCAGATAGCCGGGCAGGACCCCACCCTGCAGACGTGCTCTGCCCTGATGTCGGGCTTCGAGAAACAGGTCCTGCCCAAACGAGCGATGCAGCTGATACAGGCGATGCGGACCGCGGGCATGGTGCCCGACCCGATCACATGCAGCTCAGCGCTCAGAACACTCGCTGTAGCGGGCGACCCCTGGAGACACCAGGCGTGCCAACTGTTCGAAACGTGCCGGGAAAGCGGCACTGTCGTCACGGGAGCTGTGATCAAGGGACTGCTGGGCTGCGGCGAAGGAGATGAGGCACTGCTGGCCACCATCCATGCCCACTTGAACAGCCTCGGCATTCCTCATGAGCAGCAACCACCCCTGTAATCTCGCCAACCCCCCCCCCCCCCCCCCCACCCCCATCACTGCCTACATGCCTATTCGTATACGTATCTAGCACAGGTATTTATGGCCCTTCCTCTGAAGCGGTGAAGGCGAAGGTACATGAATCCCATAACTGCAATGCGGAGTTTAATTACTAGAATGCTGCCTCTGCCGATGATGGCATCTTTTGACTTGATGCAGGTGTGCTTAAATAGAAGGTCGCAATGCGAGCGCGCGCGTGTAAACTCTGTTTCAGCCCTGTGTATACCGTCGCCATGCTGTGCTGCGAGCATCGTTCGGAGCTGTCAACTGAAAGTACGAATCGTTCCCTGCTTTTCGCGGCTCTCCACAGCTGGAGGATACGAATCGTCGTGTTTTCCTTACGCCTGCGGTCCCTCTTTGACGACAGCGCCACATTAGAGGTTCCAGTTGCCACTCTCGCGGTTTTTGTGAGGTAGGTGATGCCCATTTGGAGCGACAACGCGGACTGTATATTATTCCGTCTGTGAAAACGAGCAGACGGCTTATACCCATGACGCCCGCCCCACAAGAAACATCCTTAAACACCTGCTCACTAAAACCTATCGGAGTTCGTATAATAGCAGTGATGAAGTGCACTCGACACCCGCCCCCCTTAAAACACAAATTGCGTAGTTTAGCAAATGGATACCACAAATAAACAGCATATGTAATAAAGAAAAGGCCTCCCACGTGATTGTTGACATTCATCAGCGGTGGTGTTCACTACGGTACAGTCAGTGGCCAATGCCCATCACACATGGCAAGTAAAAACAAATAGTCTGATGAAAATAACTCTATAAAAAACGCGTCGTTTCGGAAATCCTTGCGCCGAAATGTTTTGATGTCAAGAGCAAACTGATAATCAAGCTTGACATGCATGGATTACAAGTGTTCCAAGAATCAACACACTCATATCAAATGAGGCGATGACTTGGCAATGTAAAACACGAAATGCAAGAGGAGCGAGCTCTTGACGAGGGGTCAGCCTACAGCTCTTCCTTCTCGACCTCGGCAAAACTGTACGGCACAAACAGGTACCCGTCGCCATGGTAGAACTTGTTCATATACTCGACCCAGTGCAGGCGCAGAGCGTGAAGGAACGCGGAGAGAGATTCCATGATCATCAGCACACCCATGGTGGCACAGGCCCATACAAAGAAGCCAACCACGATGAGGATGATGCTCACTGCGCCACCGCCGGAGGATCCCATCGAGATGGGCAGCATCAGGACCATGTCGTAAAACACAGCAGAAAGCTGTGCGTGAGCGAGGGACAGCGCCCAGAGACGGAGATAAGACGCAGTGTTGGAGACCGCTCCGAGCACAAACTCGATGGTGTGGATCATCTGGTGCACCATGACTTCGCCAAACTCGAAAACCTCGCCGTGTCCATGACCCCCGCCACCGGGCTGTGCAACCTCGACGGTGAGCTGGGTGGACTCGTCATCACTGACGTCGTGCAGACGGGCAGGAGAGTAGTGGGCCTGCTCATGGCGCTTCTTCAGAATGAGGGGCTTGGGGATCAGCATCCACGGCACGCACACCAGCGCCAAAATCACCAACACCACCTGAAGGAATGCCTGACCCGCGAAGAGGGTGTTTGACTCATCCAGGGTGCCGGGGGACAAGAACATGTAGATCATGATGTTGTACAGATCAGCAGTTGAGCCGGTCACCCACTTGATGATAATCAGGAGGGAGAGGTAGCCAAAGAGGGAGTTGAGGAATAGAATCTGAGGAACAAATTCGGTGTAGATGGAGAGCTTGTCGCGGAAGAAGAGCTGGTTGAACAGGGAGCAGAAGATACCCAGGTTCATGTGAGTGACGCCCACAATGATCGACATCTTCATCTTGTAAGAGTTCAGGTAAGGCAGCTCACTCTTGGTACCGTGCCAAATAGGATCGATGCCAAACGGATAGGGCGGAGATCCAGGAGGCATGCGGAAGGTGGTTGTGGTGAGATAAGCTTCATCGCCAGGCAAAACCTCAATGCAGCTCTGCGAGGGGTCATTCTTAGCAGCTTCCCATGCAGCAATGGCCTCGGGGGTGTCATACTTGCAGGTGTAGTGGGAGAAGCCAAAGATAGACATAGGGATGGAGAACGCCTCATTGTAGATTATACCACAGAACACAGAGAACAGCGCCATGTAGAGAATGACGTAGCGACCGCCGAAAGCCATGGCGACCATCTCGTTCAGCTCCTGCTTCAGCCACTGCTTTTCCTTGTAGATCATGAATACCGCGAACATGAGCATGAGGATGGCGTGCCCCAGATCGCCGAACATGACAGCAAACATGAACGGGAATGTCACGATAGTGAACACAGCTGGGTTCGCTTCACGGTACCGGGCCACACCATACGCCTCCACAATCATCTGGAAGGCGCCTTGGACTTTGCTCGCCACATAGAACGTGGGCGGCTGCTCACTGGTGGCGAGGGGCTGGAAGATTGTACCAACTTGGGCAGAAGCTTGCTCGGCTGCAGACCTGAGGGCCTCTTGCACGCGACCGCGAGCCATGGTGGGGCACCATGCCTCGGCAACCAGGCACTTGCGGGTGACATCAATTGAGAGCTTGTTCAGATGATGATACACACTCTTCTCCCGCTTCACCTGGATGCTCCAGGAATTGAGGCTGTTGGCGATGCCCTGCAAAACTCCCTCACGGTGGCGCTGCGCGGCTTCATTGGTGGTGTGGAGCTCAAGAAGACGGGAAGTCACTTCGCCGTACATCTGCTGCTGGCGGGAGACCTCCTCGGGGAACGGGTACCGGCTCGCGCCGAAAGCTTCACAGATCTGCAAGTCGGATGATCATAGATGCATCATTGAGCATCCACTGACTACGACACTGCAAGACAAAAAACTACGAAATCAGAAATAGGCGAGCTCCCAGGGCAAACCTTCAGAATCTTGGCACGTGCATTCTCGCCGGCGAAAAACACCATAAACACAGACTTCTCCATTTTCTCAGCAGAGGTAGGATCCACAACTGCGCCGACAGCCGACTGTTTCACACATATTCAAACATAGATAGGTCAACGGCAGCTTTCCAAGCAGAAAGAATAATAAACAGTGCCCACCAAAACACAAATACTGAGAATTTGAGAGGAGTGGGGTTGCTTACCTGCTTAAGGAACATGTTGCCACGAGTGGCGCGGAAAAGGACGCGCTCGAAGGCAGAGATCTTCTCTTGTGGGATGACACCAGCGACAAAGCCTAGACGTGCCATGCCCATGTCTCGCCCCTGGCTCTCTAGGAGTGGTGCACCAATATCACCCCCTGAGATGAAAACCATGCCCATTTGAGCAAGGCAAGAAGGCATGTGGCGGAAAATGATAAGGAGCTAGTTTAGCCCAGTTCTTTTACACGAGACGGCACATGGCCTATGTAATATGGACCCTAATTCCTGACTCATGGCTGGCAAGAATCAGAGGCGTGGTACTCACCGATTCCGCCACCGGAAGACAAGGGGTTGGCAATCTCGCTGAGTGCGCCACCCTCAGAGCGCGCTTCGTCAAAAAAGGCACCAGCCTTCTCCAGCACCAGCTGCAGCTCCACCAGCTCGCTGTAGCTGCGCTGCAGGCGCTCAGAGTTGGAGTTGACCTCAATCAGCTCTGTCTCCAGCTCCTCCAGCTTGACATCCACTTCGTCCACACTCACGGCATCGATCAGCATGCCACTGCGAGGAGTAATTTCCGCCTTCTCGAGCTATCAACAAGCATGAATACACGACACTTTCAGTGGCCATATGTTGACAAATGAGACAATACTGTTATGTTAGATACGCAAGACACGCACCTCAGCCTCGAAAAATCGAAGCTTGCGAGCCATCTCATCACAAACCTTGACCTGCAGAGGGTAGGAGAGGCAGGATTGATAAGAGGAGCAACAAAAAGAAGGTTGAGATTATAGTGAGAAATCAGCCAGAGTTTTCCCAGACGACGCGATAAGATATTGACAGGGCCTTACCTGGTTGGCATATGTTCGCTGGAATGGACTTTTATCTGGGTTTAGGTCTTTGAACTGGAGAAGACCGACGTCGCCCAGTGCTGCCATGGTGTCCCTCGCAGCCTCAGCGGGGATGATGAGCTGAAAAAAACACAGGTGTCAGAAAAGCGATCTGTATAGCTTCTACGCTTCCCGAGTCCCATCTCGTCTACGAAAGCAAAAACTTTTCCCCGCTCACAACTAAAGTCAGGGGGGGACGAGGTCCGGGGAAACGCATCGGTGAATTACTGTGCAGTATTCTACCCGTCTAAAGAACATCGTCAGCGCACACTCCCTGAGACCTCAACGTGTTGAATGGAAAACAGGAAAATATATATCGAGCACGGGAGGGTGATGGAGTTCCTAAGGAACCCAAATCCGGAAACCTACAGGCAAATTGGGCCGGGCAGTTGGATAGGATAGGCTAGGCGCACATGAACAACGACTGACAGAAATTAGGGCAAAATAGATTCCCCGCCGCGCTAGCAGTTACTGTAAGGAAGACAACGCAGAGAAGATTTCGCACCTGAACCAGCATCATCTCCTCGCTACGCCATAATTCCATCACCATCTTGCTCAGGGCTGGCCACTCGCCGTACCTCGGTGTTGAAGCCTGTCCAGGGTTGTCGGTCCAGCCGCCGGCTAGGGATCCGTCGTCGTCCTCTGGAGCGTACCCAAACAGACAGCCAGCGCTAGAGGAGCAGGTCACTTGCGAGGGGGGACGCCAGGAGTCCTCTCCCTCGCCCTCTCGGGCTGCGCGACGTCGGATGGTGCCAAACTACGGGTGTAGACCTGGCTGCTGCCCGGCCGAGAAGTGAGATGCAAAGAAGCTATTTTATGAGGGAAGGCTCGGCGGCAATCTGGATGATGACTTCTGCTGCACACTGCAGTTGTTCATTCATTCATCATGATGATGCCGGGAAGCAATAGTTTTGTAAACAATTATATAACACCGGCGGGTCCTTGACTGCCGGCTTATTGGTCATATTGAAATTATAGAGGTTTAAATTACACTGGGGGCGAGAATAGTCGGGCGTTGCCACGACGTTACAAATTCTAACCGCTAGAGTACGCATGACACTGTTGGTAAAACACAGACATGCGTTACCCCTATATGACGCGCCGACACACATAGGTCGTCCACCTTCTGCCTTTGCGCGAGCACAGCTCACGCAACGGCATCTAGACTCTAGCAGTCTAGTAAGGTGACTGATCTCTACTAGCACACGGTGTAGCTACTATCGAAAACATTCACACGGCAACTATGGCAGACAATCTACCAGAACACCTGTACCCAACGGGGGACGACAGCGGGGACATCCGAGCGCCACCATCTGCAGCGCAGTTTGAAAACTTGTATAATCTTGTTAACCAGCTGCTCCTGAAGGTTGACGGCGACCAGACGAAACCGCCAGCCCCTACCAAGCAGCATAACATTCCGTCAGTACCTGCCGACGCAGTCTCTGAGGGTGGGAGCGTGGACGAGTACGCCACGCCTGTATCTGCTCATTCGACCAAGCCCGCGTACATCGACCCGCGCGATTGGATCGACTTACTCCCACGAGCGTTCAACGACAATTTACCGCCTGTCAACGCTTCTATACCGGGCCTGTGGACGCCTCGACACGACGAGACTGACAGGTTCCTAACCGAGGAGAAACGAATTTCCTCACGAGACGAGTATCGACACCTAGCGTGCTATGGCGTTTACTCTGCGGCCGCGGACGCGGCGCTCGAAACAGCTCTGGCAACGATTCGTTCGACAACCGCTACCGAAGCGGAACGAGCGCACGCCTGGGATATTACCGACGCGGCCGTTCGGACACACAAAACTGTCACGCAAGCCGTCGAGTCGCGACTTACCTACGTTCGACGATTCAAAGGCAAGAAGGCCCTTACCGGAGAGGAGCGAGTCGCCGAACGCCTCGTCTACTCCAGATTCTTCGACACACAGGCTGCCGACCGCAGCACCAACGGCGTCGACGGCCTCCTCGCGGCACTGGAAGACAAACGCCTCGAAGTTAGTCTCCACGCGGCCGCAAAAGCTCAAGCCGCTCAAACCTTTAAGCAGTCGACGCCCGGCAGGGGCGACGGAGGCAACCCCGACAGACCAACCGCGAGGCCGGACAAGAACCTCAAAGACAAGGAAATCAGGGACAAGGAAAAACGAGAGAAGCGCGACAAGGACAAGACTCGCCAAAACAAAAAGCCCGAGCCCGAGGCAGAGGGCTGATGGTGTGCACCGCCGCGCCGATTCCTGCAACCCAGCCTCCGACTACATGCGACATCGCGTGCGACGGAGCTGGCGCGAGTGGGAGAAAATCGGCGCGAGCGTGCAAACCCTACAGTGGATCCGGGAGGGCGTATCGATACCGTTCAAAAACAACCGCCCACCCCCACGATTCAACCAAGGAGTGTCGTTACTCGATGCTACCCCTGCCCAACTAGAATTCGTCGAACGCGAATTAGCGCGCTTTGTACAGGCCGGCGCTTGGGAACCTTCGACCTGCAGCGACTACGTCTCCAGACTATTCCTAGTCCCAAAACCGGGCGTCAACCAGTGGCGATTAATCTGCGACCTACGACCACTCAACAAGTATTGCGTGCGAAAACGACTCAAGATGGAGACCCTACTCGGGGTGAAGCACCTCACCCGCAAGGGGGACTATATGTTCAGCTTCGACCTACAAGACGGGTTCTACGCACTGGGCATCAACCCAGCGGACCGAAACTACTTCACCGTCAACGTCCGAGGCCAACTCTACAGGCTAGCCGGGCTACCTATGGGTTGGTCCCTATCCCCGTTTTATTTCTGCAAGATGACGCTCACCTTCGTAAATTTCTTGCGAAACCCGGACCCCGAAGCACCTACCCCACCGACGAACAGCAGCTCAAAGACCTACCTCAGACGAACGCGGTGGCGAGGCGCCCGAATACTACCCTACGTCGACGATTTTCTACTCTTCGCGTCTACAGAGGCGGAGGCGCTTACCTTACGCCACCGCCTGTCACAGCTGCTCGACCGGCTCGGTCTCCTCCGACACCCCACCAAGGGTTTCTGGACACCAGCGCAAGTCGGGCACCACCTGGGTATCGACATCGACACAGCGTCAGGCTACTTCTACGCGCCGGAGCAAAAACTCCACAAGATTGCACAACAGGCCAGACACCTCATCGGGAGAGCTACACGGAACGCGCGCTGGTTACCCGTAAAAGACCTGCAATCACTCGCAGGTCAGGCCCAGTACCTCTTTTTGGCAATTCCGGCGGCCAGGTTCTTCCTCCGCGAACTTCACTCCGTCGTCGGCGAGAAGTGGGGTGGCCTCGTCCGGCTCACCCCCCAGCTACGTCGCGACCTACAGTGGTGGACAGAGGTGCCCAGTCAGTCCAACGGCAAGCCCATCCACAAACCCGTGGAAACAGCATATCTACACACGGACAGCTCCGGGTATGGTTGGGGCGCGGTCCTAAACGAGCAAGTCGAGGCTCGAGGATTCTGGAGCAAGGAGGACGAACAACAACACATTACCTGGAAGGAGCTGAAGGCCGTCCGTCACGCTGTCGAGAGTTTCCTACCACAACTGGCAGGCCGCAACGTCCTCCTGCACGAGGACAACCAAGCAGTATGTCACATTCTGACTGGCCTGACCTCACGGTCGCCAGTTATGATGGACGAACTCCGACGACTATGGTGCCTACTCGATACGAACTCTATCACGATCAGGGCCCGCTACATCAGGTCAGCGGCGAACGTGTGGGCCGACAGGCTCAGTCGACATCTAGACAGCGACGACTGGCGACTAGACCCGGTACTGTTCGCAGAACTCGATGCGAGGTTCGGAAAGCATTCGATCGACCGCTTCGCCTCAGCCCTCAACACCCTACTACCCCGGTACAACGCTGGCTGGAAGGACCCCACGTGCGAGGCTGTAGACGCCATACACCTCTCAGACAACGATTGGCGAAAGGAGAACAATTGGTGCAACCCACCCTGGCCCCTCCTACCCAACCTCGTCCAAAAACTTCGACAGAGCGGAGCAGCAGCTACCGTAGTCGCCCCGCGCTGGACAGGCAAGGTCTGGCACCAGGCGCTTACCGAGCTGGCTTCCGAGGAGATCATCATCGCGCCACGCCACAACTTGTTCCAACCCGGACGGCGGGCGCTACGCGGTACAACAGGCAGTCCACACTGGCCTGTGACAATATTCCGCGTTCCCTTCCGGCGTGGCTCTATCTGAGGCGAGGGGCGGTCAGTGCTACGTTAGCATTATTTACGGGAGTACACAACGCGCCAAGAATCCCGCACCCCCAGCCCGGCCGAACAGCACAGCCTAAGTACCGAGTTACCGTCACAGCCACCACCAACCCGTGGATCGAGACGATGAAACCGTACATGACCAAAATTCTCGGTTCTGACGCACTGGGCACCAAGACCTTGGCTCTCCTCGCCGCAGCATGGGCCCCTAGCACGGCAGCAACGTACGGCAGTACTATACGCCGCTACTTCGATTTCTGTACGGAGCAACGACTCGCGCCGCTAGCGGCCACACCGGCACACATGGCACGCTACGTCGCATGGCTAGGTCAACTAGGTACAATCAAGGCCTCAAGTCTCCAGCCGTACCTCTCAGCGGTCAACGGTTTCTTCAAGGACCACGGCCTCGAAGCAGTTGCTCTCGGAGATCTGGTCGCGAAAGTGAGAAAAGGCCTAGCGGCCTCTCAAGTCGCGATTGACGACACGACGGTACGGGTCCACCTGCCCGCCTATATAATCGAAAAAGCCCTACGCATGGCTCAAGCCCTACGACTCCAACTCACGGCGGCCACGTCGCGTGAATTGCTCCAGGCCAGCCCAGCACGCGAACAAGTACGTTTACTACGGGCATGCACTACGGTGGTACTACTGTACTTATTCTTCAGTAGAGGGGGCGCAGGCATAGGCTGCTTAACAGAGGACCTCGTCGCCTCCGAGGCAGACGGACTACGCTTGTACCACCGTACAAGGAAGGGACAACGCGAAGTGTCAGCAGAGCGCAAACTACTATGTCACCTACCGCCTACAGTACACAGCGAGGTAGTTCAAATGTTATTGTTCTTCGACGCTATCCGACACACGCTCTCGGACGGAAAATACCCGACAGCGCGGTGGGCGATTAGCACCTCAGAACGACACGACAGATGGACAGCCAACACGCTCACGGGATGGCTCTCCGAAGTCACGATGGCACTGCAAGAACGACCCCCGGAGGGTTACAGCTGGACATCACACTCCCTCCGAAAAGGGGCTGCGACAGCCGCCTACAGCATCGGGGTTACGCTACAGAAGATCAAACACTTCGGTGGCTGGTCAACGGAGTCCAGCGTCGTCCTCGACTACATCGACCCGACCGCCCTTGCAGGACGGTCAGAGTGGTTCTTTTTCGGCTGGCTCACACCATGGGGTGGCCAACCAACGACGAACAACCCGCCCAATGGCGACAACATGGCAAACGGAGCCTCCCCCTGCTTTGTAAATGGTCATATTGAAATTATAGAGGTTTAAATTACACTGGGGGCGAGAATAGTCGGGCGTTGCCACGACGTTACAAATTCTAACCGCTAGAGTACGCATGACACTGTTGGTAAAACACAGACATGCGTTACCCCTATATGACGCGCCGACACACATAGGTCGTCCACCTTCTGCCTTTGCGCGAGCACAGCTCACGCAACCCTCCCTCCCGATTCCCTCAATTAGCGTACGTACCGGGCCCTGGGCCCCTTGCGAGCAAAAAATGTAAGAGATCAACACTTTTGGCAAACGGAGCCTCCCCCTGCTTTCTCTTGCCCTCTTGTTTCCCCTCCCACTTTCCCTGTCCGTGCTCATCTGGTTCTTCTTGTAAGCAATAGTTCGAAACATCAAACAAAATAATTATTATTTAAAGCTTAAAATTAAATACAAAAAAAATTCTTACAAGAAAAAGCAGTGGAGGCCACCAAGCAAAACGAAGAAAAGAGGAAAAAACCTGAGCCCGAGGAACAGGAAGGCATGCCACAGCATCGGCACTGCCCTCCTGAAAAGCGTCGCGGAGATAGGAACCCAGAGTGCCAAGAAGAGCAGCAGAAAGACGTTGCATGAATTCACGTCGAACATCCCCCAAAAAACGCCGAAACGGAACAGAAGTAGATCGACGAACAAAATGCTGCATAAGCTTAAAATTAAATCAAATTACAATAAGAAGCAATGCAGGAACTTGTTGGACATGGCGGAAAAGGGGGGAGCCCAGAGGGCAAGAGTGACGGGAGGATCACGGAATCCAAAGCACGGCAAAGGGTAGCACTACTTTGTAATCATACATCATCATAATCTAAAGCTGATAAATTTCTTGGAATAATCTCATACAATTTCGCCTTCGGCTTCTGTGCCTGTTTTCGTTTCCTCTTTGGTGGTGGACTCTACTACTTTCTTTGTGATTACACAAGACATGAGATACAATTTCGCCTACAGTCGGTTATGAATCATGAAATAAGTTCATGATTTAGTTACAATAAAAGCAGTGGAAACCACCAGCAAGAATGGATGATGCAAGTGAAAGCAAGTGGAAACCACAAAAGGACTGTGGAAAAGCAAAGTGGAAAAGTGGAAAGCGGAAAAGTGGAACAGCAAGTGGAAACCGCATCCTTGTATCATTGTCTACCGCAGAACCAAATAAAGGCATCATCCTTTGCGGATTGTGGTAAGGTTCAGTGACGAAGAATGGCTTGTGCTGTGGACATGGAGGTACAAGCAAGAAGAGATAAGTCCTAACTAGAGGCACTTCCCTGCCTCCTCCCGCTCACTTCCCCAAGGAAACGAGACCAACAAATCAAAATACCATCAGGGGAAAGTGAACGGATATAATGCGATCCCCGGGATATATCCCAGTGCTTGTGCAAAAATCTTGTCCGTGACCATGTTGTTCTTCTTGTAATCCTCTTTAAAATGAAATAATTACACAACCAGTGGGGCAAACAGGTTGGACGTAAGGACAGATGTAGCAGTCGGCTTCTCGACGGTACTCAGCATCGCTGTTGATGTGCAGAAAATATAGTTCGAGAGCACAAAATTGTTTCAGACCATCAAGCTACATTACATTATATTTACACCGAAGGGCGTATTAACCATCAGAAAGGCACGCGGACAGGCAGAAAGATAGGCAGACAGACAGACAGACAGACAGTCACACAAACACACACACACATGAATACACAAAGACAGGTTGAGAAAAGGACATATGGCGAAACAAGCGGATAACAAACTAGTAATAGCGAAAACAACGAAATATCCAAGGAGAAAAGGAAAAAAATACAAATGAAAAGAAACGAACAAACCAGCAAGCAAACAAACATGGTTATATTGTTTGCTATCGTATGGGATGCAAATCGGTTGACTGTGAATTATTGCGGCGTGCTTGTCCAAACTTGTGGTGCTGCTGTAGTTCTGGGGAACATGCGCAGAATGCATCGGTTTTGGAAGAGCGGCTTGCAGGTCAATTAGTCCAGCGCTTCAATTATGGTGCTACGTGTTCCCTCCTGACAATGCTTGGACTTGCGTAGCTTGCTGTTGTATGCTACAGTGCAAAATGCAGTGCCAACAAGATGAATGGAGCTTTGACCATAGAGGGGGTGCCAATAAACAGTGAGGCGTCAGAACCCAAAGGTCTATCCGAACGTCAGTGTTTAGTTGCCCCTGAGCAGAACAAAACTTATATAACCAGCTTTATCTGCAATAAACAGTGCTAAATCCATATGAGGTAACAAGTCCTCGCGCTGTCATCGGGGTGAGGGTGGTTGCAGAAGGAGACGGGCTGCGTTTATTACAAAGTTCCTGCTTTTCCACCTGTTTTTCCAATAGTATTGGGTTTACAGCCTGGCCGTCAACTCGTCAAGACTATCCAGCACCAGCACAGGGAACGACGCAGGATTTCTCTACAGATGCGAATGAAGCATGAGTCGCAAAGTTCTACTTGTGTAGCGGGTCGTGCGCTACACGATCGGAATCTAAAATATACATCCGGAAGTCATGAAATATGCTGCTGCTGCTACATACTTGACGGCGCCATTAATGGCGCTGAGAGAGCGCATGCCCAAGGCTTATAATTGGCTCCACTCGTGAGACCGGCAGTTTCCGTTTCCCGTGCATGAGGAACCAAACATCGTATCCATCACATCGCAGTGTATGGCGCCCATTCAGGGTTCTTCTTCACAAAGACGGGGATATAAGTGCAGGTTGGAATCACTTTTAGGTCATTCTCCTTGGCGTACTCGTACGCTATCGTAACTACCTGCGAAGAAATAGGTGCGCGAGGAAGTAAGTATGAGTGGACCGAGGATCAGCAGCACAAGCCACGTATCTCTGAGGATGTACAGCAAAAAAGCTGATAGACACTCAGTTCAAGGTTTTTAAGGTGTAGGTTACGGAAGGATCTGATAGTCTCTTTCCCTCTTCTCCATCTTTCGCTTTTCTTCTTTTAATGTGTAGTTTCTTTGCTTTATTTAATGCGTTATGGCTGAGTTAACAATGGGAAAACAACAAACCGGCACACACCAAACCCGACTTCACTCTTACCCGTTAGTTCGTGGCCGACAATTTCGATAGGATTTTCCCAACAGCTCGTACCTGCCCTGCTAATCCCTTGCCCCGAAGTTCGGGAGGCGTCCAGGTGTGCTGCAGATCGAGCGTCTTCGCGGTCTCATCCAGCTCGTATGTCACGTAAGCTTCGGCGCCATCCATGGCAACGCCAAAGCGCTTTCCTGCCGCGTCGTGGAACTGTCCACCTGTTTGCATAGTGGTAGCCAGGCACTTCCTCCCTAGCGTCCCACCGCTTGCAAATAAACGCGTCCTTTGATAGCTCAGGCGTACCCTAAGGTGGCGCAAAGAGACGGGTCTGCCAAGGAGACCCGGGCAACCCAGCGACGGGCGCGAAGTCGCCTTTAAGAAGCTACAGACGCCGAACATGTGACTGCCGGGGGAGCTGGAAGAAACAAAACAAAGCAGACACGCGGGGTAGTCTATAACTCGGCAAAGTAGATTGCCATAACCAAGGCGAGATCTAGCGCTTACAACGCCGAGCAACAAGTCCTGATGAATTACTGAGCGCTGGAGAGTTCCGATAGGTTCATCAACTACCAACAGCAGGTCCGTGCCGGGCGTAAATACATTAGAAAAAGAAATGTATTTCATCATTTCGTCACATTGATTTGAATATCGAGGTTTGCATATCCAATTCCATGTGTACGGGACAGTAACTCTAGCGCTTACTGTTACCGTTAATATCGGCGCGTCTCACCTGCAGGGCAACCACCTTGCCCGAGCAGTTAGACGCAGCCAACGACCAACAACTTCCCCAACGGTCAGCTCTAGCTAGCCCGTGCCTTATAAGCCGTAGCTAGCCACGAGCCTAGGCACTCTTTGCTTTCGCGCTCAGCCAATCTAGGCTTCGCGCGAATGCAGTCTCGACTCTAGTAGTGGAGCAGGGTGTCAGTTTACCATCGTCCCATGCGCACTTGAGCGTCACGCGACACTTCCCCTCGTTCAGCTACGCAGTTCCACAACATGCAGCCTGAGCAGTCTACCTCCGCCGCAGCGGCCGACCCTCACGCTACCTCACTCAAACAACGCACAGCCGAACAGATTCGTACGGCAGTTTTGGCATCGGAACAACGGATTACTAAGCAGTTTTTGGCGGCTAACGCTGCCTTACTCGCCCAGCTCCAGCAGACGACAGCTACACATGCTATTACTGATCGACAACAGTCCATTCCCGCCGACGCAACAGCGACGGAGGGTGGTAAGGCGGCCCCTGAGCCACCTATCGACCTGCTTGACGACGAGCCCGACCCCTCCGCGTCCGATTTCGTCGACTTCGCCTACTACGGCGAGGTCATCCCGGCCGGCCTCGAACGTCCCCCTCGCGACGTCGAGGAGCCACGTTTGTGGACTCTCACGGACCGCACCGCCCGAGCTCTAAGCGATAAACGCACCCAATCAGCCTACGACGAGTACCTACACATCGGGTGCTATGCCTTCTTCGACAGTTGCGCCAACGCGGCAATTGGCGAGGCTTTGGACACGCTGTCGCACGGCCCACCTCTACCGACACAGCAGGCGGCAGCGATTGCCCTCATCCGAGCGGGTCATCGCACCCACACAGCGACGGAGGAGGCCGCCCGTACTCGATTGGGCTTCCTCCGCCTCACCAAGGGCGGACAAACGAGCACGGATACGGACCGCGTCTTTGCCGAATTGGCCTACGAGCGTTTCTGCCGCCCACGCCCTACCGCGGTCTCCGGCCCATTGGACGCGCTACGCCAAGCGTTCGTCGACCGCACGCTGGAGGTCAGCTTACACGCCGCCAGCAAGCAGCCTTCGCGGGAAAAGCGCAGTTTCTCTACCTCGCCATCGCGCCCGCGCGATTCTTTTTGCGCGAGCTCCACAACGTCTTGGCTACACGAACTGGTTGGGGGGCACGCGTGCGCCTCACCCACCAACTTCGACGCGACCTCGAGTGGTGGCGTACGGTGCCCACCCAACACAACGGCCGGTCAATCTACAAGCCCATCGAGACCGCCTCTTTGCACGCCGACTCGAGCGATTACGGATGGGGAGCCGTCCTAAACGAGGACGCCAATTACCAAGCCCGCGGTTTTTGGAGCGCACCCGACCGCCTCCAACACATTACGTGGAAGGAGCTTCAAAAATACATCCTACCGTCACTAAAGACAGTAAAAAGATCCAAAGTCCTACTAAAGTACTAGTGACGTCAAAAATATAGGGCATGGGTCGGTAGCTCGGATGAGCAACGCCGACCGTCTTCGCTCCGGGCTTGGCCTCCCTATGAGCGATAGACTGGTGACCACAGGGCCCGTCGGACGACGGGCACCGATCACATCTCCCCACCCGAGCCTCGCTCACCCTGGTCAGTGGATCCGTAGGCACATCAGACGGTACACACTCAAAGGCGCAGCTTTCACAAATTTGAATTCGGTTCACATGCCGGTACCTGCGCCGCCCACATCACAAACACTCCGAGTACTCCGTCACATACTACGACACTCGTACGTATCAACAAGATTACAAAAACCACCCTCCCACGGAGCCGGCGCACTATCGCGCGCCCCTCCGAGCGTCCGGACGTCCACACCCGACGCCCGCGGAAAACAAACCCAGGTCCCATCAGGCCTGGTCGTGTGCCGCCAACACACGCTGACCACCTCTAACTGTTAGCACTAGCATCCCGTTGCATAGTACTTATGTACAAGGTAGCTATTTGTCATTCTAGTACTTAGTGTTATGCTATTAGCGGTACTCTATTCCCTATTAGTGGCGGTCGGCCGGCCTTGCCGGTGCCTTCGCCGGCCGCCATCTCTCTCCACACACTTCTCTAGTCACCACAGCCGGCCCCCCTTGTGGGGCCGGCACGACCTCCGTGTAACTATCCGTTCCCAACTCTAACAGGTTATGGGCCCTCCACCAAGTTACACTAGAGAAGAGCGTGTGTAAAGCGCTCGGCGCCACGCTAGTCCTATCTACTCCCACGTAAAAAAGAGTAGAGCGTGTGTAAAGCGCTCGGCGCCACGCTAGTAATTCATCGTCCCACCGACCCCACGCTTCGCCTTCGAGCTGGTTGTCCGCGACTGTCCTACCATCTCCCACGTAAAAAGGAGAAGAGCGTGTGTAAAGCGCCCGGCGCCACGTTCGCCCCACCCAACTTTCAGTCTCACCTAGCCTTTCAGTACTTAAATTAGTACTGTTATTGTTTTTTCCCGAGGCAATGCCGCAACGCTCACCTTACTTAGCGAGGAGCTTAACTTTCCCACGGCGAGAAAGAGGGAGTCAACACGAGCGCCCGTCTATGTTTTTTGCGTGCCTACACGCTCCTAACGGCCTTGTTGGCTGTGCTTCTTCCTCGCCGGTCGCTCTCATGCGTCGGCTAATTCTCCCGTGGACAGTTTTTCCCGCTACATGTCAGAATAGTACATTACACAGTACATTCGGAACTGCTTCATATCGGCAACTCGCCGGTAGCGGCACGTTCTTGTGAGCGCATGTCGCTGTACCTACCCGGCCGGAGACACACGCTAAAAGCACTACACCTTCTACCAAGATGACATCTTCCTCATTGCAAGCTAGGACGACGTCAAGACCTCGGCTACCTTGAGGGGGGGTGTTAGCACAAGCATCCCGTTGCATAGTACTTATATACAAGGTAGCTATTTGTCATTATAGTACTTAGTGTTATGCTATTAGCGGTACTCTATTCCCTATTAGTGGCGGTCGGCCGGCCTTGCCGGTGCCTTCGCCGGCCGCCATCTCTCTCCACACACTTCTCTAGTCACCACAGCCGGCCCCCCTTGTGGGGCCGGCACGACCTCCGTGTAACTATCCGTTCCCAACTCTAACACTAACCCACTCCTTTCCCACATCAAAAACACCAGAAACACTCACATCGACACCCACATGACGACCACCATGTCATCACCCTCCTCCCTCCCGGACTCTTACAAACAAGTCCTCCTTAAGGACCGCCCTACACCCCTCTTCGCGGACGACCACATCGGCCCCCGTAACCGCCTTGTGGGTCACCCACTCGCACCGTTCCTCACGGCCCCACAGCTCGCAACTGCATATCACGGACGGGGCACGCCCCTGGAACCCACACCGGGCACAGGGCTTCTAACCCCCCTGGTCCTCTCAGCCCCGACGACTGCTCCCGACCTCGGAAGGGCCGTTGACCTCTATGCTCGCCTGATCGACTCCTACCTCCTAACATGCCAGTATTCCACCGCCCCTCCCGACACTGCCAGCTTCTGGTTCCACGGTGTGTTCCTCCCGGACACGCCGTCTTCCTCACTCATGCTCATCTCCGCATGCTCTCTTGCTCGACGTTGGCTGCTCGAAAAAGTTCACACCCTAACCGATATCCCGGCCCGCGCGAGAAATATTATCGGACGGGAACTCGCCCATCGCGCGCGATGGACGGCCTCTGTCACCCGCACTCCATACCCCGCCATGCCCCAGCAACTCGATCTCACTCCTCTACCCGTCGCACTCTCACATGGTCACCAGGAGGTCCGACTAGACATCCCCACCTCCTGCACAGCGGTTGGACTGCTTTACTAGCTCGCTTCACGCCAGCGTGAACTCCCGTCGGGAGGTCCGACACCACCTAGCGCCGCCTCGGACTCCCAACTTATAAACACACTAAGACAGCAGGAAATTCAGATTATCCGAGCAGTCTCCGTTCCTGCAATTTCAGGCCGCCGCGTGAAAATTAGCTCCCCCCTATTCACTCATCTCTCCGGCCCAGACGTCGTTCCCTTGATACATGCCCTCCTGCTCGATCGACTCGCCACGGAACTCGCCGACACCTGGAACGCCAGCGCCACCACTCCGACCCCCCGTATGGAAAACCTCCCGGAACCCGCCCAACTTCTGCTCCAGATCGCGGACACACTCCAACCTACACGGGAATCCATACAGGTCGAGAACGACCCCCCCTCTTTCTGGATGCATATCCTCCACCCATCCCATAACCCAATCCTTTCACAATCAGGCGGTGTACATTTTCACGCCACACTTCAGAATGCTATTCACACCGTACCCCCCACCCCCCAAAACTACACAATTACCATCACACCCCCCCTCTCACAGGCCATGTCCCAGGCACCTCCTGGACTGACACCTTCCTCACCACAGTCCTCATCCAATCCCCCCACCCCCTCTCCTTCCCTTGCCCCATGTCCAACGCCTCTATCCCTCCCTCACACTGGCTCTCCACCCTCCTCCATCAAACAGCTTCAGAATACGCACACTCACACACTCACTCCCACCGACCCTCACCCTCCACCTTCGACATCTCACACCACACCTCCCTCAAAAAGTTTCCCGACGGTTCATACTTCCGCTCCCACCCCTCCCTCTCCCCCCACATCGCCACCAGCATCCAAATCTCCCTCACCAACACCATGTACTGCATCCTCATCTCAACCAACGGCACTGCCACCATCCCCCTTCCCCACACCTACATACACCGCGGTACCCCCACCAACACCACCTGCTCCCTATACATCACACCCCACCACTACTCCACATTCGGAAGGTCCCGCATCACGGACCCCATCTTCACCACCTCCCCCTCCCCCCCTCAGCTCACCCTCACAAAACACAAATCCCTCCTTCGCAACCCCCCCTCTCTCCTCCTCGAATGGACAGGCCACCTACAGGCGACCAACACCTACGAGGCATGGCAACAGGAACCCGCGGACGGCTCCCTATTGGACACCCCTGACGATGCCCCCCTCGACCTCGACTCCCTCCCTGACATCCAACTGGCCCCCTCACATTCCCCCCCCCCCCTCACACCCACAACCAGCGCCCCTCCAAAAAACGTCGCTCCCCCTCCCCCGCCCCTCCTACAAACCCTCCCCTCACACAATCTGCTGACCCTCTCACCTTTCCCAACACCACCCCTCCTCCCCCACCCTCCCTCCCCACTATCTTTGAGACCTCAATTGACCACATGGATTCCTCCTCCACCCCCCTCACACAACCCGCCACAGCCTCCTCTCACCCAACCCCATGCCTTGACCCCCCACCTCCTTCTTCCCCCCAACGCACAGACTCCACCCCCAACACGACACCACCCCCCCTCCACCTCCCCCCCCCCTCCCTCCCCCCCACCGACCCCATGGACTCCTCCCCTCCGACACACACACCTACAGACCCCGCCCTCAAACCTGCCCCCCCGTCCGGCGTCCTAAAGCACACACGCCCCACCCTCAGAAAGACCCACCCCTCACCTCCCCACCGCCGCAACTCCCACGACCCCCCGACCTACACACACCTCACACCCTCCCCTTCCCCACAACCCACCCCCAACTCCGACCACCTGACCCCCGACCCACCCAACACACACCCCTCCAACCTCCCCTTGCCTGCCTCATCCCCCGCAACCTCAGACTTCGAGCTTGAAGACCTCCCTGAAGAAGACCCGGCCACAGCGGAAGCCACTGAGGAGCACCTCCCCTCCCCTGGACCTCCCATCCCTCCATCCGACTTCCCCTCGGCCGTTAGGGCCCACCCCCGTCCCTAACTCCACTACACACGGGCCAGAAGGCCCGGAGGTTCGACCCCCTGCCCCCCTCCCACGCCCCTCCCACGACATACGTAATCACGGTGTAACCAACCCACTCTGGGCCTCACTTCCGTCACACTTCAAACCCGACACCTGCACCATCAAACTTCACAACAACCTGTTTGACCTTAACCTTGAAAACGGCCTCCCCACCCCTATCGGCCACCTCGACTCCTCGGCCGTGCTCTCCTTCCAGTGGGGACACTACCAGGACCTCTCCAATCTCTACTGCATTGCCACCTCCCTTGCCAAACTCCACTCTAACTCCTACAACAAATACACTATTATCACAAACACCGAGGTAGACACCTTCCATAACCATCACATATACCCCAGCCAGTGGACCAACCTCTCAAACAGAGGCGCACCCCCGCGCCCGGGCACACCCCACAACTCCCTCCTTGTCCTCACATGGCAGCACTCCCATTTCGGTCTCCTTCACGTGACACACGACTCTGCCACTTGGGTGGACTCACT